>JAAAYG020002841.1:2263-30666 GCA_009936455.2 Tomocerus minor
AGCCCCTTAAGGGTATCTATATACATTGTACTCGTGTACAGGGATGTGTGAAAGTGACTTGTCATACGACTTTCACCACGTAAAACACGTTTTGTTTTTTCACGATTAAAAATCCTCCCAAAAACGTTTTCGCCCCTACGTTTTCTACAAGTTATTTCATCAGGCTTTCACTTTTAGATTAGATACATGTTTTGCTTTTTGTTTTCTCCAAACTGGAAATAATAATTGTTATAATTAGTACACTTTTCTTTAAAATTTAATTTTTGTAATGTGGTTTTATTTATTACTGTGTCTATTTGGCAAATCATAAATTTGTGATTACCGGGTGAAAGTCTTAGGACAAGTTGCTTTTGCACATCCCTGTATGTACATTGAATTGAGTTTTAATGATATTGGTGGAAATAACAAGATATTTCTTGCATACTTACAAGTTATATGTATCTATCTGTAGATTATTCTTGTGTAGTTGAATCTAATATAATAAAATAGTTAATATGGAGGGAAGTAGTTACAGAGAGAGCGTCATTTGGAAATAGAAAGTAAAAAACGGGTAGTAGAGCTAAATGTGTGTGTAGGGAGGAGGTGGAGGAGCGTGGCTGTATATTTATCGGAGATATGTGTGTGTAGATAGAGAGAGAGAAGGGTAGATAGGTAGTGGGTAGGTAGGGAGGAGGGAACATTAGTACATAAAATAACATAACATAATGTAAAGTAACTGTAATTGGATTTTCCTTTTACTTTATCATATATACATAGATAATAGAGCCTTAGTCACTCAGTCGACTCACTCCAGTCTCTATCTGTCCAATTGCCTCAATTTGAATCATTAGGACTTTCCATAACGACTCACAATCTAATTTCATATTTAGTGTGTTCCTCTCTTTCTCTTTCTCTTCAGACTCAACTCAACTACTTACGTACTTACTCCTCTCTCTCCTTCTGACTGCTTATACGTATAGGGATAGCCAGACACTGGCTCTTTCGCCTTTTCGGAATTTCTGTGTGCCTAGCCAGCTCAGATGATATTAGAGGTAGGTAGTTGCCCATTCTTTCTAGGCAGATCTACATAACTCAATAGAATCATATAATATCATCATGGAAGAAGGGATGGATACGATACACTAAATTCAACTAGTAAACCTCTTTTCCTTCCTCTTGTGCAATGCGATGTCGTCTGCTAGAGAACTATAACCGAGTAACTCTCTCTCTCTCTCTCGCCTTCACTTGACTCTCGCTCTACTATTCCCTAACTTCAAAGGACTAACTTTCTACTCGAATCAAATTCGATTTTCACCACGTAAATATTTATGCGGCCAGAGAATGGCGTACCGTGCCGTAGCATGTCATATCATAAAAATCATGATATTACATAATAATAGAGACTTACCTACTGACTTTCATGATACCATCACAGACACTTTTGTACACATCTCTATATAATAACATTCCAAAGTGTACCTATGTACATAAATGAAGAGGAAAACTAGTCAAAAGTTGCAATTGATTTACATTTTTAGGATGCATATTTATTCTGTAAGTCCATATGAAGGTCATTGCTCTGTATACGACGAAAAAAACAAAATAACCTCGTCATTAAAACGAACCTGGTTTTCCTGTAGTTCGTTTTTGCCATAATTCTATTTCTGGAGATGAAATAATAAAGTATTCGTATAGAAGAATTAAACTAGAACTAAATCTTCTATTATTTGTATGGGAAATGGTAGCGAATAAACTATTTATCATGTTGGTGGATTTTACATAATGACATAGGTAATGATGTCCGGGGAGGACTCAGATAAAAAGAACTTGAAACTGGAAGAAAGCTGCATGTACCCTTTTCGGTTGTTACCCGGTTAGTACGGTAACAGACAGAGCTCCCATCTTTTATAACAGAATACAAAACTTTTGTGCCCTTGCACTGCACTCTTAGTAGAATTTTAGGGGAGAGTAGAATGAATGCTTCAAGACTTCTACAAAATCCTATTCTTATTTATAAATGCATCTTCATCTTCAAAAACCTATAGCTGTGCAATTTTAGCAAACTTTGAGACAGATCAGTACATGATAATACTGTAGCTGACAATGAATGGAGGAAACTAAAACGCTAAACGTAAGTTTTGTAGATCTGTATTCAACTCAGAAATATTTTAAATTAAGTTTCTCCAAGAATATTTACATATAACTAAGTGAAAGAAATAATGAATTTTAGGAGATATACTACGGATTGCATTTTAGAAACAATCCCCCGTTTCGGCATGACCAAGATCACAACTTTCATCACAATCAAAAGTGCTGCAACTTAGAATTGGGTTGGGGTTGAACAGTTGGATTGGAACGTTGGAAGTGCGGAACCTGCATCTACCACTACTAAAAATACAGAAGACTGTTTCTTGTTAGAAAATGTATAGAGCTATGCCGCTAAGGGAAATGATTTAAACCAGATAGTTCAAACTTGTGAGAATGAATGTGAGTATCGTGAACATGTGAATCATCCCTATACTTACCAGCCGTAAAAGTTCGTATATAAAATGAATTTTCGAACATTTACGGTTAAAGGATGTGCATTTACAAACAAAGAAACCTGGCAGAGATATTTTAGTAACTCTTCTTTTCGTAAAACGTGAGTAGTTCGTTTGATACACTTAATTTGTAATAGTTTTTATTTAAATGTTTATCACAGGCTATTGTATATTAAGTAAAATAATGGCAGAATAAAAGAAATTCAAAGATTTTTCATGACATGAATTTCGTAGAGTGATTTTTCAGATACTTTTAAGCACATTTTCTATATTTTGTTTGAAGTTTGATACCTCTATCTGTATGCTTTATTAAATCTTATTATATAACTATAATTTTTATGCGTAGGTTAGGTGTATAAACTTTGTTTTAGTTTACCTAATCAATTAATTGAGCGTTCTAATTTTTAATGCGTTTAGTCAATTTATTCTCTCGCACTCAATTTATGAAGGCCCATCGAAGGATGCAGCAAAGCCACCATTTTTAATTACACATGGACTTTTAGGCTCAAAGAACAATTTCAATTCAATCGCTAAAGCTGTGGCAAAAGCAACAAATAGACAAGTAAGTCTTTAAAGAGCTTTAAAAAATGTACTGTAGGCTTTAAAAGTTTTAGAAGTAAGTTGCAATTTAGACTTCCACAATTTAGATACAGACATGCCGATCCGGAATTCAGATATACAAATCCAATCAATTATTTCAATGCATATATATACAATATTTTATAACTTATTATCATGCAGTCTTCATTTTCGTCTATGTTTACACATTTTGAAGAAAAAACTTATATACTTAAACAGCATTATCTCATACACTTAAACACTCAATATTTATCCACAATTAAAGGTTATTACTGTTGACGCAAGGAATCATGGGGAAAGTCCTCATGCTGATGATGCATCATACGATGCCATGTCTGAAGACATTAATGTTTTAGTCAAACATTTGAACATTCCAAAATTTTCGCTAATGGGACATTCAATGGGAGGAAGAACTGTAATGACCTTCGCCCTGAAGAACCCAAATTTACTTGAAAAATTAATCGTGGTGGATATGTCTCCAATAACGAAAGCTATGGATTTATCTGCAATGCAAGGTACTCAAGATATTTTAACCAGGAAAATAGTTAACCCATAACCCAAATCACTGTTCTATGATACCTATTCTCTTACTGAATACTGCAGTGTTAATTGATTTGACTCAACTTTTTAATTTTTGTCTTTCAAAGTTTTCATCAAATTACTGCTGAGTATAGAATTCGATTCGAGTATAAAAACAATATCCGAAGCAAGAAAATTTGCAGACACCGCAATGAAGTCTATCGTGGATGTGAGTATATGTTTTATACTTCTGTAATCATTGCCAACTAAAGGGACAAAATGAGCCTTAGATAGCATAGCTATGTTGTTGACCTGTTGTTTTCAATTAATTATAGGATGCAGCCCTTCGAGCTTTTCTTTTAACAAATTTAGCCCAGAAGGATGACAAATTATATTGGAAACCAAACTTGCCCGTTTTATTGGGTTCACTGGCAAAAATAGGAGAGTTTCCCGAAAATCTATTAAGCACCAAGTTTACTCCATCGACAATGTTCATAAAAGGAGATCGCTCACCGTATGTGCCAGATTCAGACTTTCCTTTGATCCGAAAAACTTTCATCAATTCTAAACTGACAGTTATGAATGGTTCCGGTCATTGGCCACATGCAGATAATGCTCCTTTATTTTTAAAACATGTTATATCTTTTTTAAACGAATGAATATAACAATTGCGTAAATGCGTAGTGATTTCTGCAGTAATTATATGAATTTAATTGCTGCAGTTTTATAGTTTTCATGACTTTTACTCATAATAGTAGGGTATTGCCAAGAGAAAACAATATATATTTTAATGTAAAAAAAAGTCACAAAACTAGTCTTAACAATAAATGCAGAATTTGTGTCAGAAACAAGAACAGCGTATTAAAAATACTTTAATTACATCCAAGCTTATCTAGAAATTCTGATGTAATGCTCGGTTGCTAAAATAATATTTTTGTTACTTAAGAACCTAGTATAGTACCTTCGATTTATTTTCGTCACTACATTATTACATATAAATAGTCAAAATTACATATTTTCGGTCACAATAAGTAATTTAATTTGAAAAAGTATACGTTCAATTAATAGTGTCTCTTTTATCTTGATTGTCGGAGACATCATTTTTGTTTATACTATCATAAAATATTTTAATAGCTGAATTTTGTTTCGGTCCAAGTAGCACATGAGAACGACAATTTTTCATATGAGCTACAGCTTGTTGAGGAGTCCAATTATTCTTCTGCAATTAAAATTCATGGACAAAATCAGTTTTCTATTTTATCCACGTAAAACAATAACTACATCTAACTAAAGTATCAAATATATATTACCTCCATTAGAGTGCAAGCTACCAACGTAGCACTTCGGGTACGACCGGCTTTACAGTGCACATAAACTGTATCATCTCCATTGTTGAACTGTTTCATAAATTCAACTCCCTGTTTTAATTTTTCTTGACAAGGGGCTTCGAAAATGTCTCTTGTAGGTAACTGAAGAAATGCTATTCCTTGGTCAGCCCAACCCTGCAATCAAGGCAGAACGTCTTTAAACTTCTATAAATTAATTCGCTATCTCGTTTCGTTGTAAATAAAAGGAGCATATTCATATCAATCAGGTATAGTCGAATAAATGTTTACTGTTGTAGTTACCTGTTTTCCATAGGAGAAAAGCCACAATTCGTAGTCTTCATTCATGGAAATGATTCCTTTGACATTTTCCTTCTGTAAAATGTCTACCATGTTTCGAAACGGTAAAGCCCCCAAAATAATGTTCCGGTCAATTCTGTTATACCATTTTCTGGTGGATAATCTTGCCATTATCACATTGTAAAGAAGTGTTGGGTAAAAGGAAGCTCTTGCAAACATCTTGATAGCAAATATTTTCCCAGGACTTGGATTGTCAACGGCTGTTAAACATTTACAAATAGATCGGTTATGATTTTCAATTGTTTAAATACAATCCACAAATTACTCTTATTTAAAAAATATCATTGTTGCAGAAAATCCTATATTTTAGCTGTGTACATGTTGCACAGAGAATAACGTCATAAAAAGGACAGGAGTTTTTGCATGGTAAATATCGGAAAAGTTGCTTACGTGGGAAGAAGAAGTAGCATATAAAATTTACGAAAATATTTTCAAATGCCGGCATTTCTAATCTAGTTTACGAACTTATTACTATCAGCAGTGTTTCAAATAATATTATGTAAAAGCTACAATATATTATTATTATCCAGAGATATTATACTACATTAGCCGGAAACTACACGTGTATATAGTCAAAAATTAAAAGTAGTGCTGCTGCACGTCTTGAACCTGATTTTAATTTAATGTCGCTACCAATAGCTGAGAAGACGCAATAACTGATTCTATCTTTCAAAATTAATGCACATACAATATTAACACAAACAATTTTGTTATTGTTCTTGGGTTGATCCTGACTCTTAAAAACAACTCAATCTTTTTTACCACCAAAACACCTTTATGAAAGACTGAAAGACATATTATATAGAGATACAATTATGTGAAATACTTGTAATCGACGCTAATAATAATGGGTGGGTATTACGTATGCTGGTGGCTGGAAGAATGACTAATTTAAATGCAGAAATAAAAAAGTTTTGCTTTTATGCAATAAAAAATCCCACGGTTTTCATGCTTCGAGCAGGAAAACTGTGGAACAATGCGTACAAAGCAACTCTGGATTGGATAGAAAATTTTATGTAGCGTGGACATAAGTTGGTGAGTAGGCGCGCGGTGAGAAAGAGAATTATTATCTCAAATCCCATAATTAAAATACCTGTTTATATGTATAAACAAGAATTAAAATTTAATTTTCATTTTATGTATGTATTTCTTTTATAAATTAATAAGGCCGTATTTAAGTGCCCTGATTCAAATGCATTTTAAAAGTTATTTAATGGTCGTGATCGTAAGTGTTTTAAGTTAAAGTACAAGTAATTATTTTATTGTAAACTCACCTTGTAGGAATAGTCATTTCTGACACTGCAGTACTAAAGCAAAACGCAATACGATAAGCATGCAAAGTGCATGTTACTCAATAATTAACTCAATAATTATATTCACGCAGTTATCACAACAGTAAAACTTTTTGTTGGGCACAGATTTTAGTAAATGGATTTTCAAAGATCTTAAATAAATCGTTATTTTTTAACTAACTACAATTTTTGATGCACACTTAGTCACAATTTCATTGCAAAAATAAACTGCAAACTTTGAGGATGTTTCTATTGATCAATTTTAGCATTAAACATTAAATAGTAAAGGTGAGTTACCGGAACTCATTTTTGCAAGATCTCTTTACACGGAAGTTACGTGCTGAACTGGCGTCTACCGTTTCTGAGATGAGCAACACGAATAACGGTATCTTCAGGTAGTCAGAGCCGGAGGCGAAGACTGACAAAGTTGTAGCCACAAACCGTTACTTGCTTTGTTTAATAAGAATCTCCGTAGGTTCTGCAAGTCTATCTGCAAAAATATTGTATCAGTGTGCGAATGTAGGCAATCTATGTACACACCTTACTTATTATTATATTATATGGGATAAATAATAGCCGCAGACAAATAGTATATGAATTGAATTACCACGCTACGGTCTTCTCAAGGGAAGATCTTTTTGTACGGCTAGCACATGATTATGTAGCATAAGGCTAAGGCATAAAGTAAGAGGATTAAATGTATTGTACTTACTTTTGTGATGTTTCCGAACACAAGTCCCAAATCCGAACTCAGCAATGAGATTCAATAGCAATTAAATAGGTGAATCCAGATAAACTTAATGAGTATGGAAGTGGTATGGACAATGGAGGAGGGTATCGTTAATCGTTATGTAGCGTGTATCTTAATCTTGTTTTCAATATATTGTATTAATTAAACTTCCTGGTGTTATTTATCACAGTGCCTCACAGTCACAGAGTGATATTGTGGTATACGTGCGAAGACTATCCCAATCGAATCAACAATGTTTTATTTTATTATGTCTAGTGTCTGTATTTTCGGGTTCTTGTCTGAGAATGTAGAACATGTATTATATTATTATAATAAATCGTCCAGTTTACTTGTGTGTGTGGCTAATCTGGCTATACTGGCTAATAAGTAATTGTCTATATGATGCTTTCAGTATTGTATATTAATGTCTTTGATGCTTTTGTTTGCCTAATAAGTTTATGTTAACAGAAACAACAAAACATGTTGTAATACGAAGCAATGGCCTTGTTTGTACAGTGACATCACGATTCATGATATGAGAACATGACTGTTATGAACTACACTACGTTACTAAAAATTGTCACTCACTTTACTTATCAATTTCAATACTTTTAATTTCATCTTCCAGAAAGAAGATTTGTTTTGTATCACACATGGACGAAAACCAAGGTTGACTGGAAAGATTTTGGTATGGAGATGAATGTTCTCAACATGCTCCAACTTTTACTTTCAGTATGAAAATGAAATGCAGGAACTAAGCAATATTTTAGACATCGTCTCATGAAAGTTCAATTTACCGACAGCTAATATGATTACAAACTGTCTGAAATCTGTTATTCGGTAATTGTGGACTGTTTGGGTCACGTTCGGAAGGTGCAGAGCAATATAGCGTATAATATACGAAAAGGGTCAATATATTTCAACTGCAATTGCAAATTGGAGCAATTTTTAGGCCTATCATATGCTAATAACTAGACGAAACGTTGCGTTGGCACATTTAAATTCTTTATTAGTTTACGAGTTCATATTTATTATCATGGGTAAAAGTAGAAGAAAAGGAGACGAATTACATATTCTATATTTTTGTCCCTGCGCATATAGTACTAGAAAAATCCACAAATCTAATTATATAAATGGTACAGTATACTATAGTGCAGTATAGTATAATGTGACTTGAAAGTGAAAGTGAGCAGCTAGTAAAATGGAACTAAATACACATTAATTATGATATTAAGAAATCAAAGATTCAAATACAGTCTTGGACTAATCAAGGCAATTTTATACCTGTAAAACTAAAATAATAATGTTCTTAATATATAGTACCATCATATTCGTCATTTTAAATTGACATTAGGAATGTTATAATGATTTATATTGTTCTTCCAGAGAAAATGGGAATTTATATTTTGAATGAGAAAAATTCTAGAACGTCTAGAAGTATGCAATTGGGTCAGCCTCGTTTACAGGTCCTTTGACACTATGTACTGAAAGATTTCCCTTAAAATCTTTGTATATTCGTACGTGGAAAATCTTATCTCCAAGTTTTGTTTTGATAAAGTAGTTCGTTCCGGCTACAACTTGAGTTTTATAAGCTAAAGCTATTGGAATATCATTAGCGAATACATTTGGCGTATTTGCCGTGCTTGAACCACCCGAAGAAACAAGAGCCGCAGCAGCTTTGGCCTTTATCTCCGGACTGGTTTTCAATACGAAGCCGTTGACTTCCTCCGTTGCAACTTTTTCGTTGTCTGTAATTCCACCAGGTTTTTGCATCTAAATAGATAATTTTATAATGCATCACTAATTGTTAGTAAATAAACATTTAATTATTGTACTTTCAAATATCAATGTGGTGGATTGTGGATTAGGGCTTATTTTTCAGAGCTCTAGGTAAAAAATGAATAATAGTTACCGCGTAAACAGTTGACAAGAGTCCGAGTAAGAACAGTACTGTAAACTTCTCCATAGTTTAATGATGAAAAATGTTGAAACGCAATAGATATACAACAGCAGATATTGGCAGAAGTTTCAATCTTTTTATTGACTGTATTGAATTGGATTTGATTTACTCTGACTGATACTCAGCTGACCAAAACTGACAAGGCAACCTTTCTGACTAATAGCTCTTTATAGGAAACATAACATAGGTATCCAATAGTGTGCAGTCGTTTTGTTAGTGTACAAAAGTGTCTCACTCACTGAAATTAGCTCACTACATATGGACGGTAGTTAATGCATTGTACACATGAAGGTAATTTGTGTGTACTTGCTATAAAAGTTGCTAATTTTGTACAGGGGTTTCCGAGTGACTTTTATAAACTCGAAATCTTGATATATGATACTCTAGAATATTTAAAGCAGTTTTCTTCACACTTTCATATACACATAAAATATAAATACATATACATACATAGACGAAAACGAATTAGTTTCTAACGAATATACACCTACTAACAACTATTTTTGAACGGCCTAGACGAAAAGTCGCAATTTCAATTTCCTTTTTCATGGTCAATGGAAGTTGAAATATTAGCACACAAAATGCATAGAAGTTTTGTATACATTTTCTTTTAATTTCTAAAAGAATATAACGGAATATTGTTATCCTTGAGTAGGTTTGTTTAATTCATTTTAATTACCTATTTAGACAATAAAATTTAATTTGAATTTTGTTCTACATCTTTGTAAATTCCTAATTATTTGATCGATTTCCTTATTTACAAATGTAGCTATTTACTGCATTAGCCAAATATTTTTCTTATACATTATGGTAATATTACACGCAGTTGTGGCATCATGGTTTTATCATCAAAAACTTAACGTAGCTATTATTATTAGCCACCCTATGCTGTTCAGCGTGTAAAGAAATGCAACAGCTAAGACATTCTTTTACATGCAAGAATGGGAATATCTTTACTTCTGACTGACTATGCAGTATTTGGATGGGGAACTACAGATAGAGTGAGAGTTGGTAGGTGGACTATTGTTCAAGGGGGCTGCAATTGGGATAATTAGGTACCTATATAATATATAACCAAAAATGTGTGGATACAGGTGTACAGAAGAATTGTGGTCGCACTACTATATTTTCTATTTTTAAGAAACGTAGAAACTCTATGTATAACACAGTTTTAATAAAACAGATATATTATAATGTGTAATAGAGGAGGAAGACTTTATTTGTATGGTCACAAAAAACAGGAGGCTCGACTCACAATTCTAGCGTTCCATTCATCAGTATCAGCTATGCATTATAAGTAGTTCATGAAATGGAACTTTTCGTTTAATTTAACATAACTTAATACATTGTATTGTCATTTTATGCTACTCATCGCATAATTTGAAACAAGTCAAATCTCAACGTCAACACATACATACCACGGCAGGTTTTACTTAGTTTGCAAAAGTAATCCTAGTTTTTTTCTGTGTTCTCACGTAGCTAATCGAATTAAAAGGAATGAAAAATGTAAACCAGGCAAAATATGACGGATATTTTTCACATATTGTAAGACTTGATATTATAATACCTACTCCATAAAAATGGGACAAAAGAATATTGCACTGTATATTGGAGAATTAAAAGGCAGTATCATCCTATTTACGATAAATACTCTACATCCGAAATGGAAAAACTCACTCTATTATGTATAGCAATTAAATATTGCATTACATCTCATTTTATTCAAACGTAAAGCACAGACCTACACTAAATCATGTACATCTAATAATTTCCTTTTTGAAATAATCGGACATTCTACGAATAACGAATAGTGGAATTGATATTATTGACTTGCACGAGTAGCGCATTACATCGATGAAATTTTTAAAGGGTAAAGTACTTTTTTATAAAGTAACAAAGATAGAAAGGTATTTTATTTACTAGATACTACAGATATAGTACTATGTCCCAGAAGAAGAATAGATTTCTTGATGTTATGAATTTAGGATTAAGATGAGTAAGGAAATTAGACTCTTTTATTTTGAAAAAAATTTTTATTGCCCCTCCTTAATAATAAGATTCTCTGAATAAATCCCGAATAATAATGTAGGAAAGAAAGAGATGACAATTCACCTGCAGTAGTAGAAGAAAAATAAGCAAAGATCTTTGAGAATGTATTGAATAAGAAATTGATACACTGTTAGCATATGTAGTTGATGGCCTCCAGAATGTTTGTCATTATCTGAAAAGTTGAAAAGGCCTTTGGAATCTCGTGGGTCTAGATTAATTCGCGAACAGAAAACGTAACTGTCGTCTAAACCAGTTGTATGACTGCATTGGGAACCTTCCTCACATACAATATGTGACTTTTTATAGTCTGTGATTGTATCTCTGATGGCACAAATTGCGTCGACAGGAGCAATACACATCCTACGTTTCTTGTCCCAGTGGAGCCATTTATCATCGATGTGTCCAGGTCTCTTGTCCTTCAGAATTTCAATTATATGATTTATATGTAGAATTTGTTTAGGTATTTGCATACATACGCATATACACTAATAAAAAATATTAAAACTTTAAAAAATTTGGAATCCAATTAATTACCCTTAAACATAAGCATCTGTTTTTATTATCTGCACCTTTGTAGCATTCATAGAGTTGGTTATTTCCAGGACCCCTACAACCATCTCTGATATAAACCACATCTTTAAAAACTTTTGTAGATGGTTTCGCGTATCTTTGCTCATGATATTTGTGCCAGTCCAACTTTTCACCAAATCTGTATTTCTCAATTTCTTGAGTCATTCTAGTTCTATTGTTCGAACTAGCAGGTTTATAGACCATATACCGGTGCAGATTAACAACTGTTAGTGAGTAGATCCAATGCCTTAACTCATGACAATCTATAGCGTCCGTTGTACAGGGAATATTATCAGCAGATTCTAAAGTATAGTTTTTAGATATGATTGTCGTCATTGACAAGACGTGATCTGGTTTCGGGGTTGAGTTTGTGGACGTTGGGGCTTTGATTAAGTAAGCATCGTGCGTGACGTTAGTCTCAAATTTATTCGTCGATACAGTTGTCGTCACTTGGTACTTTTCAATGGTGCATGTTTCGTTGTAATTCATATTATTGTGAGGAGGTGGGGTACTTCCGACTCTTTTCAGTTTTTTCGGCTTCCCTCCTGTCAGTTTTCTTAGCTGATAGGGTGACAGAACAACTATTTGCTTATCCTGATTTTCAGAGTCAGATTCCGGTGCCGCAAGGTGAGCTGAAACGTCTGGAATTGCAGACACTGACTTGTCCAAACTTTTAGATTCAGATGCGTAGTTAGCCAAATGATCCATGAACAGTAAAAATAGGAAAAAGTAGCAACACCAATGCATCATTCCTAAAATGTCAATTTCCTCCCAAAGCTCCAATTCGAAACCCTTAAAAACAAAAACGTTCTCATGATTTTCTCTGACCTTAGATGTTTTACTACAGTCAATTCTTACACCAAAAATTAAATACATTTAGATGATTTGAAGATTTTAAAAAATAATTTTTTTACCTTAACTTTTGTTCTAAATAAAAAATATAGTAGCTGTAAAAATTCATATACTACAAGTCTGCAAGGGATAACCTTGATGATGTTATTTTTCTTGCAATGAGAATTTATTCTAAGCAAATACATTTTTTTATATTTTGTCTTCTGCTAATACTAACAGTACAGTAACCAAAGGCTACAACATTTCAATGGTAAGTGGGAAGAGGAGGGGAGGAGGGGGGAAGGGGTCTACTATCCTTGGTCTTTAGCCACTATCTATTTTGTGGTTTTTTGATTGAGAAAGACAGAAGCTATGCAAAAGATGATGATGGGCAATTTCAAGAAATTCTCAAATGTTGCAGTTGGTATAAATTGTCAGAGCCGACCTTCCTGGTGAAGCAAAGATTTAAACACATTGCTTGGATGGGATGCATGACACACAGATCGATGCTAATGTCATTCAATTACCTATTTACCTATTCATAAATTATGCGACTAAATTATTTCCTGCAGATAAAATTATTGCATTGGAAATGGGAATGTAGTTGGAATGCATGTTAGAAAACCTCATACAATGAAATACAAAAACGATTACGTCTTGGTTGGTATTCGACATATGTATGTCGACATTGTCGACTTGTCAACTCAACCAAGTTAATAAAATTATGTGATTCCATTCCACAAATAAATCGTTAATGCATGCATCTCTATAAAAGTTTTATACAGCGTGATATAGTATGCAAATTCTTAGTTCAAACTCGTTCAACTCAACCATACAATTCAGATGCACATAGGAATGCGTGCAAATGAATAGGAATATTTATGTATAAAGTGTGCGATTTAGACAAAACTCTTATTTACGCAGATGTGTTGGGAAATAATTAAGTCGAAATGGAACTATTCGTTATTCTTTCCGAAAGTATTCAATCTAGTTATAATTACTGTGTAAAACTAAGAATATAAAGGATTCAGGTGATAATTTAATATAATAATGTAGGTATTGGTAGCGTACATTAATAGGTATTTGTGAAAGTATCTATTAATGTAATAGGTACTGGAAACTGGGCAGCGTACTGGGTGGGAAAAATCTCAGGAAAGAGAATAATCTTCGATATTGATAATGAATACAACTTTTCCCCTGTATTAAATACACAATTGCGCAAAAGGACTTTTCAGTGACCTTGATCATCTTGAGTATACATAATAATAAAAGTGTAAGTTGATCAATATGTCTATATGATATTTGGTGCAATCTGCAGGGATCGCGATCGGATAGATACATATCGGTAATCGACACAAATGGAATTTGGTTATCTATTCAAGTAGGTACATAGGTATGTAAATAATAAATACCTACATTAAATATTTTGACCGTATCTTATTTTAGGTTTAAACTGTAAGCATGCAGTACTAACATATTGTAATCACCTAATGTAATTCCATTAACATTCAGCTCAGAAAAAAGAACGATTACCAGAGAAATTGATGTATTTATGAATATGCCACTTATTTCAAGAGCCTTATCTATATCAAGTGTTAATGGGAGAAATCAATGAGAATGCTGAAATCGATAAGCCTTTAATTCCTTCATTTTTCACAAGTAATAAAACAGGGTATGATATGATATTCTGGGCATTAAAATACAGACAGTTTTAAGACATTAATTAAATTCACTTTATTATTTGTACTTTTGTATATAAAATGGCTGCAAAAATTAGAAAATCGTTACATATATTTTTCATAGTTTGTTCTACATTGCTATTACTAGTAGTGCAAAATTCTGTCGCCCAAAACCCCGAGTTAACGGTTGACGCTGGAGATTTAGGTAAAATAGTCGGAGCTAGAGCTTGGACAACCCGGAATAACACGGCTTATATTACATTTGCGTCAATTCCATATGCCCATTCCACTGCAGGAGAGAACAGATTCAAAGTAAAAATGCTTATATCATTTATAATTATCTCAAATTTTCTGTATATAATGACTTTCTCAAAATGTTGTGCATTGCATTCTTTGGAACAAAGTATAAACTGAACATAAAAATGGAGTATTTAGTGTATTCTATTTTTTTCCAAAATAAATACTATAAGTATTTAATGAAAACAAAAACTAAGGTTCACACTTGATGCTGACTTCCGTACTTGGTTTACAAAATCAATATAATTTATCCATTACAAAGGATAAATTATAAAACTTAGAACCAACGGTTTCTGATGTAAGTCAGAATATAGGAGAACCATTTCGTTGGATAATTATTGAACCTAAGCAGTGTTAAATGAATGATCAGTGTATCATTGATGTCATTTATTTGTCTCTTAAAAATCAACAGACAGAATAATTGTATATTTTTCTTTGCAAAGCCTTCCAGGTTGCGAGAAGGGCCCTTGAATGCCACTGGAGAATATTTTTATGCCTACAATCCCCTGGTTGCTTGCCCTCAAAGAGATTTGTTTTACTATTCTAAAGTAGATAGTCAAAATTTGACTCAGATCATAGCAGCCTCCGATAAAATTCGCAGGGAAGTGCGAAGCGCATACAAAACGAATGGCACAAACAAAGAAGTATTGCCCATGGTCTTCGGGCCCGAAGATTGTCTTGTGCTCAATGTTAACACCCCGAAGGTATGTCTATGACCAATGAAATCTCGTAAGAATCTATGTTGAGACAATAAATAAAATATCCCAACTATACTTATTGTAATTATTATAGATCCCCGAAGATCCAGAAGACGAAGAGCAACTGTACCCAGTGATATTTTTTATACATGGGGGATCTTCGGATTTCTTGTGGGGTGCTCCTTTCTCTGGACTCCGACTTCTAGATCGAAAAGTTGTGTTGGTCACTATCAATTATCGTTTAGGTGTATTAGGTAAGACATTATTGATACAATAGTCCATTCCAGGATTTTATTTAAGTAAAATAATTATGCTATTGTTTTCAGGCGCATTGAATTTGGGGATTGACGATGCACCTGGGAATGCGGCTATGTATGATAGCATAGTTGCTTTGGAATGGGTACAAAAATACATCAAATATTTTGGTGGAAACCCAAATTCCGTTACGATATATGGTCAGAGTGCAGGATCAATGATGGTGACACATCTCATGCTCAGTCCTTTAGCAAAAGGAAGGAACTTATTCCATAAAGTTATTGGACAATCTGGAAGGTAATAAAATTGTTCTTGAACATTTCTAAGTTACAATTTCTAAGTAAATATCTTTATTTCACCGAAATTTTTCTATTAATTAATGGGAATTGGCAATTTATTAAAATTTGAAAAACTTGTTTTGTCTTTACAAGCCCTTTAATTGTTTGGGGCACTGCAGTCCACCCATCTATTCCACACCATCTCCTTGTGGCAGAAAAAGCTGGCTGCACTAGTGATCCTGCATTGCCTGAAATTGATTATCAGGGGATTGCCGATTGTATGAAAAACACTGATGTTGCAGTCCTAATTAGTGCTCTAAGTTCATATGAGGTACTGATTAATTATTTTCAATAAACATTAAAGAACACACTCATCTCTTAAAATGTTTATATCCCAAAAAGCGTCAATGTTATTACGATTGGCTTAACTATATAATGCAAATGTTCATTCTGTAGAAATCCTATTATTATTAGGTTATAATATAGACGATAAGTGAGATTGAGATTATTGCAATAAAATATATTTGTACTTTATGATTTTATAATACGTGAAGCAAGAAAGTCCTGTACGCACTCGGTGCTTTAGTAATCATATTATAATTTAGGTTAGATTATATAGAACAGGATGTATATATTTTCCGGTGAGCCTTTATCCTTGAAGTTAATATCACCAGTAGTATGCCCATGGTTTACAGAGTTATCGTACTAACACGTAATTTATTACAATTTACAATTATTGCTTTCGTATTAGGGTAAGAATCAAAAGCAATAGTATTTGTATAAAATGAAATTGTAATTGCACAATGAATTCTTATATAAATGATTCTTTATCATGCATGCACTGATTATTTCCATTTTAAAGCTTAATAAGTGAGCTTCGCAATTTTTCTTTAGAATGAACAACTTGCCTCTGGACTTACACTGGGATTTGATGCTAAAAGTCCGTGTATTCAAAGTCCAAGCCTGACGATACCGATATTCTTGGACAAACATCCTTATGAAATTCTGGAAAAGGGCGAGCAAAGTAATGTGCCCCTAATGGCTGGAGTCACAAAACACGACGGATCATATGCTCTCGATTTGATTTACTACGGCTTCATAGAAAAAAACAACTATCAAAACGACCCAATATTTTTGAAAAATCATTTGTTTCCGTCTATCTTGAAAGCACTGAGTGCGCGAAGGATTTTTTGTTCGTAATTAAAAGTAGCTCAAAGTTAAAATTACAAATTAATTGGGAATTTTCTTATTTTAGGAGCCGAAGATCCTTCTGGGTCTCTAATACACGCATTAGCATGGGCCTATTTGGGGGAAACAAAAAACAGTGGCGATTTCCAACAAATGATCCCAGGATTAATTGATGTTCGTTTCTATTCAACATATTATATACATTCTCATCCGTAATCATTTTACGCAGTAATATTGATGATTTTGAAGTTTTTAATTGTGTATTTTTTGATTTTACAGGTAAACAGTGTTTTTGGTTTCAAAGCTGGAGTTTATCAACTTGTTCAACTTCATGCAAATATTCAGCCTTTATCGTACTTCTATAGTTTTGACTACAAAGGATTATGGACAGTTTTTGATTTCGGCGGAAGTTCCATAATTCCTGGTGGAGTTTCTCATGCTGATGATTTAATTTATGTATTTCAACTTTTCCCTTTGATTCTTCCTAACGAGGTTGCCGTTATGAAACGCACAATTGATTATATAACCAATTTTGCCAAATATGGGTGAGTTTGTACTTGGAATTCTTTGCATTGCAAGTTTGATTGAATATTTTACGTTATTGAAGATTGCTGTGTAATAATGTTCTTTCCAGTGATCCTAATGGAGAAGAGCCAGTAGAAGAAGGAAAGCGTTGGCTTCCCTATTCAGCAGAGAATCATCCATATTTCTCAATAGACAAGGAGGATTCAATCAAGTTCAATTGCTTAGATTCTTGGGTAAATAATTCGTTAGAATTGGGCACTGTGGTACGAGAATCCCAGAATGAGATACTTTTAGAATAATTATGCAAATTCACTGGAATTTCATCAGCTTTTATTGAATTATAAGGAAAACTGATGAGTTAAAGCAATATAATTTTATTATGACTGTGAATGAAAAAAATATTGGAGCAAATGTATATATTTTTGTGCTAATAAATACTGTTCAGCAGTTTTTATTGACAATAAAGGGACAATTAAACCAGTGAGTAGCTAAATTCATAATCCCATGCATTTTCTTAAATTATCATCCCATGATTATGAAATTGAAATAGACTACAGCATTTACTACGTATTATACATATAGTAGAATTAGGTTACCTGAATAGATTATTTGAAATCCAACATTAAGAAACATTCTGTTTAAAGACTTTTTTACAAGTACTGGATATACTTCTATATTGTAAACGACATTATTTCATTTCACATGCAATCGCTGTAATGGACCCATTACAAACAGCAATTAATATTTTGATTACTAAATATATACTAGAATACTAAACCTTGTAAAATTATATGTTTAACATCACGGGGTAGTCGAATCACTGGATAAATCATAGTGCTGACATATTGTACTTGAAATATGAACACGCTCAGTCCAAACAATTATCATCGTCCTCACCCTCGCTTTCATTTTCCTCTTCCGAAGGACGTGGGGACTGTTTCAAACATTTTTTAGCCACCAAGGCTCCTGTAGGAGTGTCCCCTTCATCCATTGAAGACGCTGACCCTTCTGAATAAGCCCTCTCTCTAGCCTTCCTCTTATTTTTTGACTTTCTTTGGTTCTTTTTCCTTTGACCAAAAATAGATGAATTGCTGCGGTACAAACGACGCTCGACAGATTCACTGAAACGGACGCATTTTTCTGAAGAGTCTCGGCACATAACTTCATCACTTTCTTCCAGATTCTCCAACGACATGAAGAATTCCTGCAAAACAGAAATTACCATGTTAGCATTTTCTCAAATAGTCATCCTGTCAACGTGTCATTACAATTTGGCGTATAAAAAAGATTTGTGTATCTTGCCTTATTATAACTCATTTCGTCTACGCAGCTCTCAGACTTGCTACGAGAGCGTGCATTAGACTGCTTCAATATGCCCTTTACGACAACTGATCCATTCATCCAATCAGGAACACTCTGCAATAATAACAAACATATCTCTCTTAACTTTATGACCTTTAATCTCGGACTAAATAACATTTATCAGTTATCATATAATATTATTATTTTTCAACCTCAGACGACTGGCTAGACTCGACCGAGTCCTGACTTTCAATGTTGTTTTCCGATTGGTTCTGTTTTCTTTCTTCTATTTTGGCTTCCTTTGAATGAGTTTCCATTTCAGCTTTGACGAAATTATGCAAATTTTCAATCACCGAAGACTCTTGATTCTTCCATTTCTTGACAGCGGTCGTTTTCACACACACAGACAACTGCTTAGTATCCTTGTTGAAAATTGTCGAAGGGTCACTGTGCGCTTGAAAGGGCAGTCCCAATCGAAGGTAATACTGAGTCGAAGTCATCTCGAAGTATTTTCCATCTTCCAACAATTTTACTGCGATCTTTTCGTCGCTTCCCTCCAAAGGCATTTCTATCGTCAAATGAATTTCCTTTGGTATCTTATTTTGCTTCTTACGGCTGTACACTTTCCACTCTTCATCACTGTCACCAAGAGTATCTTTAGAGTCAAAAGACAACTGATACTTCGGCATCATAAAAGACTTCGGGTTAGCCTAAACGTAAACATGACATAATTATTAATTCCATTGCGTCCATTTTCCTTAGAATATGTCACCTATGACCAAATAGCGGCAAAAAACAATATAATACATATTCGCAACTTACGGTATCAGTCTCTACGTTTTTATGATCATTTTTTTCACTGAAATCACTGGTGTCGGCAGTTTTGCTCACATTGTAATCGAAATTCGGCATGATTGTCGATTTTTCACTAATTGCGTCTGCGTTTATCTGAGGTGGAATTGCTCCGATTTTGTACTTGATTATTTTAGTCTTTGCATTGAATCTAAAAATGGCGAATATCGCATATTGTAGTACCAGATAGAAATAAAGAAATAAATGGAAAATGATATCTCACAGGTGTAGGTGTAAAAACATACTTGTAATCAATTTTTCGTATGCTGCCAAAATCAAGTTTTAAATTGTAACTGTTTTGTACGACACCGACTGCTGCGAGATGGACTTTCCCCATGATTTCTGCGTTTGCCAGAGCAAGAACTAGGGAGGAGTTGTTGAACATCACATCGTACACGATGCAATCTCGTCCATTGTCGTCCAATTCTTTTCGGACTGCTCCTGGGAGCGAAGGAATGGACCACGCACATTCTTTCCTATAAAAATGTTCAAAATCAAAGTTATCAGAGAGTAAGAATAGACACCTACATTTAGTTCAACCCATTTTTAAACTGATTCATATATCTTCAAAATTATGAGCACACTCCATACATAGGTTATTACACTTACGCTGGGTTGGTTTGTTTTCTTGATCCCAAGAAAAGTGTTTTGATGCTCTGTTCCGAGCACACGTTTATGTAAAGCAAATCTTCTTTGCCAACTACTTTTGCTTCCAAAGTAAATTCCGATTGAGGATTGAAATAGTGAACCGCAGTGTCACTATCGCCGTTCAATTGAAGGATTACATCTCCGCCTCCAGTGGGATCCTGTATAAGAAAATCATAGAAAATATTTTGGTTAAAAAATCATATTATTATCTTTAAATTTTGCATATAGATTATGATTTACCTGATACTTCTCGATGCACTCAACCAATTGCTCAAAAGTATCTTGTCGAATTTCTCCGTGATTTACATGATCCTTGATAGTGGTATTATCGTTTGGGTTAAGAATATTATCATGCACGTATCTTTCTTTAGTCTCTTCCGGATAAATAACAGGGAAACATTTTATCATAGAAGATTTGCTCATAATGCATTCAAATGAACGTTGAAAATCCTGGAAATAAAAGAAGAGAGCGTTAATTTTCCAGGAGAATTATGTACCTACCCGTGTTTATGTAAGAACACGTAGTGCTATTTTACGTATTAACCTAAAGAAAAGCTGTTCCTGTTAGGTTGCCAAAAAATATTGCGTAGTAGTACGCAAGCCGCATATAGTGGTGTAAGTAAACAAGTTGAATAACATAAAGCCAGATCAATGGAACAAATGTTAAGACCTAAAGACCTTAATTTTATAGGGCTTATCAGTATTGAAGGGCAAATTATAAAGGAAACATAAGGCTTTTTGCAAATGAACCAAGAGAAAAGTAATGTAAAATCCCGGCCGGGCTTGGCTCATGGCCAATATAATATTTCGGCAATCGATGCGATTGAAAAGTCAACAAAAAAATCCATTTAGAAAAGATGACATTAGCAACGGAGTGACTTACCTGTTTTTGTGATGCACAAGCAACAAAGTTTTCGGCTGGAAAATAGGATCTTTTACTGAAATCCTCAGTTAATTCAGTGTACAATTAAACGGCTGATGCCCAACTGCAGTTTGTAGAATATGGGTTAGGTATGTTTAGCTTTGTATTCTGTATCTATGTACACTTATATGTGAATACATATGTGCAGTTGCGAATTGGGCCTCTTCTATACGTTGATACAGCAGTACCTACCTTATAATATTGTAGATTATCCAGTTTTACAGCACGAAGCAACTCCTTTTCTGTTGTTATTATGGGGATGTTGATGTTAGCCTACGTGTAGTTACAACGGAGCAGAAGCAGAGAACTCCTTTTCCTCCCTAATACATCCAAAGGATCTATAAGCAAAAAGACATTATGTAATAACAGCCACAAATAGGCATTAAAATCTTAATCATGTAAAAATGTTCTTCTGCAATTTAAAGATGATAACTTGATCATTATATATTCACATACATTTTCAGGAGATACTATACTCACCTTTTATTCACACAGAATGTGTCACATAGGATTTAGCACACGGATTTTCCACTATGGAATTTATTATCATTCTGTGCAAGTCAGCATTACTGGAATAGCCAGTACATAATGAGACAACACAAGTATCCTGATTATGTTCAAAGTGTGCTGTGCAATGCAACTCTCCTCTTTTCTGTACGCAGAATGCTCTAGAAACATTCTACGTCGTAAAGAATCAGTCTGACCGTTGCATTGCTCCTCTCTGCCCTTACTTTTTACCAGTTAGCAACAACATAGCTCTCATGAAACTTTCAATTCACTGAATTTGTCATACTTTAATTGTCTCTCTCACTATCTTTGTTTCATCAGCTTTTACTTCTTTTCTATTATCACTATTATTACAATTGACAATTTAAACAACTATTTCAATAAAGTTTCATTAAATTGTGATTTTCTCACTCGTATACAGCTTTTCTATAACAAAGATATTTTGACATTGAGATTTATTGCCAATTCGTCAAAACGGCAGACATGCAATTCATCAAAATTATATATAGATGATACTGGTTATGAATTAAATGGCAGAAAAGCAGAAATTGTTCATAGGCAGGGATGCCTCTTCTGCTTTCAATAGAATCATCAATTAAAATAATCTTGTATTTGTCCATGAGTGATATTTTATCTATCCACACTGTTTCTAATGTCGTAAATTAACGTTTTATCATGCAATTAGTCGAGATAAATATTTTGTCTCACACTAGTTTCTACAATGTTAGTCCATTATATTGTGGTTTTTAACTCTTGTACTAGCGATAGTGCAAGTGCAACACGAATGCATGTGTCATTCATTTTACGTTTTCTATGCCTTGTAAAAAACGAAGCATGTTTAATTTACGAAAATGAAATTGTTATAATTGAAAAAACCTTGTCAAATCCCTACATAATCACATTTTAACTAGGTACTATTATTTGTATTAACATGCATATTAAAATTAGGACTTAAAACTGCCACATACAGTTAGTTAACTAAAATGCTGAAAATGAAACCATTTGCTACATCAGGTTACAAACGAGGTCAATTAAATTATGTGCTTGCAAATTATGTGAGCATTATAAAGCAAGAGGAAAATAATATATAAAAACTTCTAAAAAATGCTTTTTTAAAGTACAACATATTTTTATTGGAACTGTTTCAATTAACACATAATACAGGAACTGAAAATACCTGCGAGAAATGAGAATACTTGACAACTTGTATTAGCTCTAAACTATATGTATTAAATTATTATTTCTCTTTCTCTTCTTCGTTACAAGTCAAATTACCCATTCAAGTTTACATTCTTATTGCATATTATAGATTTGTAGTCTTTCCACAATGACTATTACGTACAACTTTTATTTGAATTTAGAAAATACCATTAGATCTTAATTCAACTACATAGATGTCTAAACACTTCAACACAACATTCACTCCGACTATAATAACAGTATATTTTTAGACGAATTATTGACTATACTACCTAGATGATGCATATTATTTGCATGTTAGTATGACACAACATTCTGCTCAAGAAGACATTTTAATCAAAACAATAGACACTTTCCCGTTTACGCATACCAGCAGCAATTTCTTTCAACTGATGTGAAAAAAAGATAATAAAGAACATGGACAAACAACAAACGTATCATATAACAAAACACACCAAAGTGATATTTCTACATCACCAAAACAAAGCACATTGATTAAATCAAGTTAACAAAACTATTACCTGAAATTACAACCAAATGATAGCAACAAACTTGAAATCTTTCTCGGTCGATGTTGCACGGTACTTAGTCAACACACAGTGTTCTAACTTTCTAAATTCCAGTTTTTCCCCATATGTGCTTAAACTAATTATTATATATGTAGTTGCAGTATATATTATTATGTATTTTGGAATATATTAATAACAACATTTAGGACTAAATGATAAGATACACAGAAACGGTGCTCCTGTTTTTCCTAAACTACAAGCTCTCATATTATTATCATTTGGAGAAACTATTAAATAATTTCTTAATTTCCATTTTTACAAAATATTATTGTTAATAATAATATGACAATTATTAAGTACTTTGCTCCCTAAATACCGGCATTAGTATATTTTTCTTACGCTATCTATTATTAATAAGCCATAATATTGCAATGGAAAATATAAAAACATTTTTAGAAAATGATTCTGTTAAGCTGTATTTTATAGAATCAGAGTTCATACACACTGTCGGTAGTAAACAAGGTTTGAACACTGTGCATTGACGGTTTTTGAGATTACCGAACACTAAACAAATATTTTGGTTCCTCCCACACAAATAAATATATATAACAAACTGAAAAAGCGTATATGTTTACAGTATAATAACTGTTAATTATTACAATAGATAGGTTTCTGAAGTAGATCAAACACATAAACATAAATTATAATTACAATTACACATGACTGGACTTATGGTTACTATTTACCCCTCAGTGACTCGCATCGATTTTCTAATTTTGAACATATATAGTAAATGAGCAAAGCAGTTTAACTACATTTATAATGTAAGTTTATGTAATTTGATTTGATTTTACATGAGTTTCTTAGCAGCTCCAAACGTTAGGGCATTCTCTTCTGGAACCTGTTCAGCTGTAGTAGTTTCAGTCCCACCAACAGTGCTACCATTGGCAGCCCTTTGATCGCTATTCCCAACAACAACGTTACTACCATTGACATCAGCAATATTTGCCTTTTCAGCTTTCTTGTCATAAAATACATTAATGGCGGACTTCCCAGCAAGTTTGCTCACTTCAGCAGTCAGTCGATGGTATTCGTCATTCATTATTTTGTGAGCATTTTCCGTCAAGACGTTCACATCAGGTTCAGCAGCCGTGTCAATTGGAGGCAAAACTGTCACTAATACCGTCCCTATAAATCAGAAATTAAAATTTACAAATCCAGAAAAGTTTTATTGGTGATGATAAAAAATTAGAACATCCTTATCATCTGATACAGGATGACTACAGTTAATTAAATGGCCAAATTACATGATTAAAACTAATAATTATCACTCAAAGAATACCTGAATTGAAAATTTTCTTCTCGTCATTAACGAAAGTATATGGAGAAATTATGACAGGGACAATCGGCAACTTATTTTGCTGGGCAATGTGAAAGGCTCCCTTTTTGAATGGTAACAGATCACTCCGTTTGTTCCGTGTTCCTTCTGGGTAGATGTACATTTTTGTCTATTGCAAAGACAATATAAACTTGGCATTAAATTTTGTACAAATTAAGATGACAAAAAGTGCATAGGTAAAAATCTGAAGTATATCTGTTACAAACAAAACATTAAAAAAAACGATTATTACCTTTTCTTTCTGGATAACTTCTGCCCCAATACTGATTTTAGTTCTACATTCTGCAGCATTTGATCGATTGATAAAAACCGTCCCACACAGCCATGAAGCCTTTAATATGAAATCATCACGAGTCATTAAATATCCTGATTGCGTATATATTCTTTAAAAGAGAAGATAAAAAACTTACAAATCCAAAGGGGAAAACATATAAAATTTCTCTTTTCGCAACTGGGGCACACTTCCGCATTGTCGGCCAAAGTTCAATCATTGCTATTAATTAAAGTAAACAGTTTTGATAAAAGTTCAGATTATAGATCTTGGATTGATTCACGAGACTTTTTACTATAAAATAGTAATTAATATTTGTATATATATCTTCTGTTTAAATGCTCTACGCAACTTACCCAGAAAATCCAATGCACTTTGATGATTCGAAATAACAACACAAGGGAAATCCTTCTCCAAATGTTCCTTTCCTTTTATTTCCCATTTAATTCCAAGAAGTCGAGACACTGGTCGGACGAAGGGCACCCCTAGCCTGAAAATTATTTTTAAGACCAATTAGCAATTTCTATCTTGCAATTTCAGACTTACAATTTAATAATAAATTGGCATAAAAGGAAGGCTTACAGAGTATTTAGAGTATTTCTTGGACGACATGCCCAGATTGGCATCATCACGAGACCAGTGGTGGAGCAGACTGCCACATAAACGGCAAACTTAAAATAATATCGGAATTTGGGTGATTCTTCATAATACAAGGCGACCACAACCACTGTGACGGTTAGACCCAGCAGCCAGTAACCAAAACTCATCCCCGAGAGAGGACTTAATTCCGCAAGAAGGTTGATCATTTTGTGCACTTATTGATGCTGTGTCGTGCGAAGTACTATGATGCAATTATTACTTTATTATAGCTTCCTAGTTATATTGTAGCACTTATTCACACTAATAACTATAACTAAACTGTCGTTTTCACTGAAACTCGAATAATTTCCTATTAAATGTATTGCGGCTTAGATGTATGTATGATGTATTTAAAAAAAATCAGCACAATACGACAGTGCAATAGAAACGCAGAATTAGTTTGACTACTAATAGGCACTATGTTCTTGTAATGTAGAAGAAACAATCAAATAGTTAGTACAACTTTGATGTTAAGTTAAAATTGTAGAATTCAGCGTTCTAGAGTCATAATTTTGTACAAAACTATCTAAAAGAGTAGTACGATGGCAATAATATTTAGCTTCACTCCAATTATTAATGATTCCGTTATGCTTTCTTGGGCCAACTAATTCCTCTATGTAGTAATGCTGTATAACTGAGATAGAGTATGCAGGTATATAAACAATTGTAAAGTTATTGTAGCACTTTAAATTCTGACTGAAGACTGGATGATTGGATTTTGGAAAATAGCAAAGAAAATGCTACATCAATTTGTTGCAACACCAACAAATACCCAAAAAACAAAGTCTGTTTCACACAGTCTAACCAATACAATGGGGTTTTTTCGCAGCAATCACCATGCAGCAAACACACCAGACACTTACTATGATGCAATTAGTAACTGAATAAGATCTGATTTTGCTTATCTCTGACAATGGACAGCCTGAGAAGGAAGTGCGTGGTAGAAAACTGTTGGTAGATGTTTCACTCGTCCAATGAATGACTATTGCAACAAGACCCTCTGTTCGCGGTCAACCAGTCTTGAGAGCCAGAGTCTTCTTAGTAGTTGGTTGCACGTAATTACTAATAGTTGTAGTCTTGTATTATTATGAGTCTCATTGCAGAGGAGAACAGCAATCAAGGTTACCTGCCTCGTTTACTCTGCACTAAAAAATTAAATATACATGTTTCACGTTAGTATGACGTACAAAAATTTAGACACTAAATACATTCATTATATAACCTTCTGTAAATTTTTTTCTTTTTTCGCAAGTAAAGGCAAACCAATGCAAAGCACTTATACAGGTAGACACCATATTTATAATGGCAATCAAAGAAACTGAGAAAGACAACAATTTACACATATTATATGCACAATTCTTCAAAATATTTAAATTCACAGCAGTTGCATAAAACTGCATAATAACAATTTAGGTGTGGTAAGTGAATGAACCCTTGCCAAAAATTTAGAAAAAAATATTTCAACAATAAAGGTATATATATATTGAGTGATGTTCCATATAAAGTTTTGTTACGAATTCGTTAATTTACAGTTCCCTTCCTTGGCCATGAAAGTTTTTTTGAACAATACGCTATATCATATATTTGTAATAATATACGAAAGCTGTCTCTCTTTAGTTGTTTAGTATAAAAATATAATAAATATATATGTATAAAGTATAGTTATAAAACATGCTAGGCGGTTACAAACTTACAATTTAATGTTTCTTCTGAAATGTTGAAAATTGAGAAAATTTAAAATTGCATTTGAAATTTAAGTAGCCACGCATCAGTCGAATTTTCAGTAACTATTTTTTCACTGATCTTTATCCTTTCTATTTTTCCTGCTTTTGCTTACTTCGTATCTTGCACTTTTTTCTTTATTGCTCATCTGACATCCGGTCCGGCCGCTACAGTAAATAGTAAAAGATGGTAAATCCTAAATTTTAAATAGACATGTAAAATTATTATTGTATTGTCAATTTTGTTAATTATATTTTCAAAGATTTTTGCCCTCATTTAAAGTTAATAACTATTAAAATAGCTAACTATACGTAAACTAAGATTTATTACCTACTTTTATATTTGGATTAGATTAGTATGTCACAAACAATACAATAGACACACCAATAATTACCTCTTTTTTGAGATCAGATTTTCGTAATTTATTCCGTTTTCGATTTTACAAAAGCATGGGTCACTACCACTACTACTGAGCGTGAGCGAGCACGGGATGAGTATTTTTAACACAAAAATGGAAAAATAAATACCAAAAAACCTACGATAAAAAATGCAAATGTACAGATAGGTATAAGAACAGCAATAGTCAACAACACACAACAGGATGCATGTAACAAGGTACGTCTATGTATTCTGAACAGGAAGAAGACGGATAAGAATGAAGAAGGCATGCACCATACCATGCCACTGCTACATTAGGTAAATACCATAGACATAGAAGAGTATGGTATTAAGTCTAGACAGGAAATGGCATGCTCCGCCCAAAATCAAACAGGATCGT
>JAAAYG020002852.1:3908-25463 GCA_009936455.2 Tomocerus minor
AACTTTGAATAAATCCCCGTCTATTGTTAGCGTCGCCCCAGCTTGCTGAATAGATTTCTTCCAAAATAATCCTAGCGGATTTCTCCCCGTAGGAACCATGGACATTTTACTCGTAGTAGACATACCTAAATAAGATACAGTAGGACGATACGCTATTTCGATACTATTATACAAACTGGAAACTAATACATTGATATGAAAAATTTTGCCCAGAGCGCTCAGGTACAAGAATGAGTTCAATTTCATCAAATAGTGCTTGGAAATGAAAAGCATTCTTCATTATCCTGTTTTTTGAGAATTAAAATGCTATTTATATCCAATGCAATTTGTAATGAAAGTTTTTATGGTTGATTTTTCTGCTGTAAAAAATCTTATCAAAAAACACACCCGGATTTGTGATTTATTTCGTTACGAAATAATGCATCTATTACCTACGTCTTACCTTACTTTTTTAAAAATAGTTTTGCTAACTATTGCATAGGTGATAGTATAATTGTATAATGTTATTAGTCTCATTATCAGTGTGTAAAAAAGCTGAGATGTATTTATAATTTTAGCTAAGACTTGAGGATAATTTATTATATCATATGTTTATGTAGGACAAAGTGTATCTGTTTATATAGTTTCGAATTTCCACTTGGTACATGGTGATTTTGGTGATGCAGTGCGTGATTATTAGCAGGTATGGAGAAGATAATATTCTGGGTGAAGATGATATTTCATTGTTTGTTTGTATAATGACGTAGTGAAAATGGTGACAGTACAGTATAGATGGATGCGTTCCCCGTCACATGTAATCATATCAGTTGTCACGCCTGTTTGTTTCTATTGACACATTGCATAGCTAATGCGTGGAGATATGGTAAACGCCCTGCTATTGAATCTATTGAGCTGTCAGGTGGTTGAGCATTGCCATTCTTTACAGCGAGCCTATCCTCACTCTCACCTCACTCACCCTATCTGATCGTGCAATCTCTACAATCCTTGAGAATATCTCAGTCCTCACATCACAACAGCACCATTATTTAGATAGATTTTCACCGTTCCCTCCCTCCCTCCTGCTTATTGTGCAGTAGCTATTACCCGTTGTTATGAACATCCATAATAGAATCCCTTCTTGCACACTTACTATATCCCTACCAATGCTTAAGTATAGTATATAGTTACTTATATAAGTTCTGTAGTAAGATGTATCTTTACGATGATTTTGTGCTGAATCGCGTTTAGATCAGTGTATATTGTGTATTCCCCCGTGCGTTTCCTGTGCTTTTCCCTCAATTTTTCTTCAGCTATTGTAGTCACTGCTAATGCATATACTTAGAATGTGTGCGTAGAGAGACATTCCCTTGACTTGGGATCACAAGCTCAGAATTTATTGTGTGCAGTGCAAGTGTGCAACCCTTTTTCCCTTTTGTTACAATTTCTCACACGTATGCTTTATATATTAACTAACGAACGTATAAGAATACGCTCATGCATTACTACACATAGCATTTGTTAGAAGTCTAAATGTGGAAAACTTCAATACTAAAACCCAATGTACATATAAAGTAACTTGCGTAGCATTATAACTTATAAGAAAAGCGTAAAATTGCATTAAAGATACGGGTACCTACATAGAAAAAGTGAACTGCTACTCTTACGCACTTGCTATTTGTAGTATCACGATGTAGAGCAAAGTATTTTTACTTGAAACTTTTTATCCACACTTTTAAATTGGAGATTTTCGTTGCATACTAGAAAGTACTTACTTTCCCAAGTTCAGAAAACTGTGTAAGTACAGTTACTACCCTTGTTGGCTGTTAGTCCTTTAATATATTATAGCTATAGGTAGATTGCTGTACAATGAGTGTTTAGGATAGAGTAGATTGTTGGTTATTACATCAGTTGGGAGTTTTATTTATAGATGTGATCGTCTATAATTCATCAGCTGATGGTGTAGGACTATGTCGAGGATGGAGGCTCATACTGTCACGGTTTCAGTTGGATATCTATCTCGGCTGAGTTGCTGATGTGATTCTATGTAGTTCTCTCTCATCCCGAGTTCAGCTCAGTGATGTGTAGTGATGTGAGTTTGAATTGTTGCGTTGAGTAGAGGCGGCAGAGCCCAGCAGAGAGCAAGAATCCGTCGAGAAGAAAGAGTCGCTGTGAAAAGGAGGAAAGTGCGAGAGCTGAGAAGAATGAGCTCTCTTTTTTCTCTGATCTCCGTCCTTTTACACTCTCTTTCTTATGTTCTCTCTGCTCTTTGACTTGACTTGTCTCCACTTTTTCTGTTAGCTTGAGTGAGTGAGAGGGAAAACCAATAGAACACAATACCATCAAATACTACATAGGTACTAGCTAAAACTCACATCGTGAACAACGTTGAATTGCTCTTCATGCTGGTGAAATAACAACAATGCTCCCAGTAAGTAGCGAATCCTCGTCTCCTGCATCTCTCTCTCTCTCTCTCTCTTGCTCCCGACGCGACGTCCTCCTCGCACTCATATGCAACGAACCAGTAGTGCACACTGGGCTTAGGCGCTCCTGTTTATTGTGTGTATTGTATTATGTTTCCATGTTGAATTACTTACACTCTTCACAGAAATGAATTGGTTTTGGTTCACGTTCTGATTGTCAGCCCATTGTCATTTCACACAATGCCAACCAAGTTACTTACTATTCTTAACTAACATGAGCCCTTATGAATCTATTCATGTTCGAGAGATACCTATTCTAAAACAGAGTGCTATTCGCACTATGATTTCTAACTTAGTTCTTTGATAGGAGAAAGGACATAACCTCCTTGGAATGCAATACATGGATGTTATTGCATGTGTGCTAAGAATACCTGGAAAGATCAAACTGGACAATATATATACAACACATAACTACAAAGAGAATATACTTGCTAGAAATAAAGAATAAATGTTAGAATCTCTAGCAGTACCTCATAGCTCGAAACAGATTCCCACAAATACAATTTATGTCATATGTAAATGAAGTTAGAGAGAATGCTTTAGTTCTGTTTGTAACTTACAAAGTTTCATAAATCACATTCAAGATTGAACAGAAAACTCAACAAAAAAACCGCAATAATTTAGTAATTTGTTTTAGTATAGGTATATTGTAGGTTATTGTAGAGGGATACATGGTATTTGGTACAAGAAAAGAAATCATTGCGTATAGGTACTTGACTCTAAATACAATTAGGACTAAGATTTATCTCTCTGACGGAAATCCTTCAATATTCGTGTGGCAAAAGCAAAGTGCTTTATCCCACATTCACAATTCATATTTTCTAGTACCTATGTAGAATATTTTCTTTTGTCTTGCTGATTTAAGCATGTATGGCTGATGCCTGGAGCGAAATAACTCTGTAATTTCTACTGCTACATATTGTGGAGTAAAGAAGTTATTACCCCTATGTGTGAAATGTAAAATAAACCACACGTAATATGTTTTGTGCTATAGCCCTTAGCAGTTACAAGTAAGGCAGCAGGCTTGTCATGTCACTTCCCTTATGCTGCTACACAAGTTTTATAGACTAGTAATAAAATGACACTTTTTTCTATGCATAATTTGACCTGTATCCACTGAATCACAAACTCACCTCCCGCCAGTTTCCTATGTGGAGCAGTTCCGTGTCTTTCTCCTTTTAAAAACTGTATACACAGAGACAGGGAGAGAGAGAGAGAGAGTCAGAGAGTCAACTGTTTATGGTAGCCTGTATTTTGAATGTGTGCAAATAATAAATGTTAGATTGCAGTAGGACATGCATATTTGTATCGCTTTTTTTTCTGTGCCCGAGCGACCATTACTTACACTAGACCTGGGCTCCTCATAACTTTCTCCTAAGTGAAAGTAAACTGTGTCTTTATTCTGCAGTAATGACCCACTTTTTTAAATCAAATAGGTAATACTTTTGACGTAAGCTGAGCATAAAATTTTAGAGTAGTCCTCGAATCTGATGCTACTTCCTAGGGAATGTATTATAATATGCCGGCTTTTAGAACGACTAACCTAAGCAATCTAGTTTCGTTTCTTTGAGCATGTTGCTCCGCTTCCTTTAAACCACTTCCATCAACATAAAAAATAAGGAAATACACAGGAAGTATTGGCTAAAACAGTTCTCCCTCTAGCATCTATAAACTTTTAAACACAAATACAGTCTGCTTTGAACAAAAAGAAAGTCCATTGCACAAGAATAATAAGTTATTAAGGTGAAAAACAAATTTTTTCCTCGTCTCTACCCTCATGAAACTACTAAAGCCTCTCTATCCTTTTTACAATGCTATGAAGATTTCATTGCACTGATGTGGAGCCGAGAGTTTTTCTAGGAAGCCAAGTCAAGTTGCAGATGAAGCGCCTGAGCTTTTTTTCTTTCCATTGTATTTCATCAATTTAATTTACAAAGGATCCAAGATAAAGAAAGCCTACCATGTGCGTATAAGCTTCATATAAAGATACTTAATGTGCGTTATGCAAACATCTGTTATTCTGTGGTGTTGCTTATTGTATTACATAAAATTCCCATACGTTTGGGTTACACACAAGTAAAAAACGTCCATTTCATCCCAACCAACATTTCATGATCCAAGGCATTATTGTTAAAGTCCGTGTTTATTTAACTACGTTTAGTGCAAAATTAATTACTCAAATCACATCATTCTGTGTCAATTTTCGTTTTGCATAAGGAGTGCATTTTATTTCGATATTAGTAAATTCTAGATAAAATGTCTTTCAGTATGAAATGGTTGAAATATTAATGAGTGATATTATAAAGTGTAGAAAAAGCACTCCTTTTAAACACGCCCCTCAACCTACATAAGGAAGTGTTGAGGATTGTAATAGCGGCTGTTGGTGAAAGTGTTCTTGCTGTTTTATTTTAATAAGATGACTGTCTCCGCCTGAACACATCAACAACTATTCTGGTGTACTGAAGACGAAATAACAACTGATACTTATTGTATGTACATAGTACTTAGGTATTATGAACAGAACTGCATCTGTTTCTCTTTCCTTTTTTCCTCACTTCTTCTGTTCGAAGAACAGCAAGAGCCAGACATCCACCTATTTACATTTTCCCAAACAAAAGGCTTCATTTCTTTTCATTCGTTTTAGTTTATTTCATTCCATCCTCATCCTTTTGTCTCGACTGCATTCATTTGTCCTGTCTCAAGGAGCCCTTTTTATAGTAGCCCTAGTCATTACATTATATTACATAAGTACATAGGCAACTAAAGTCTTTTCCCTCAATTCCATTTTTATTTCAATGTACTCTAATTCCTTGTTTCCTTCCTCTCCAGTTGCTAACAGTAGGAGAAGAACGAAATTAAACTCTTCTCAGTCAGGTCGAGAAATTCATTTAAATACAACTACGACTATTGAATTCTAAGTCATTAGTATAATCCTTAGTGGAGTTTTTTTAAGCCACTCCTTGGGACTACACTGACGCAACGCAACACATTTCACTTGTAGTTCCTTCAGTCGAGCAGACATTTCCCTAATTTTATACGTTAAACACAAAACTGTTCTGGCTAATAGGAAATGTTTTGTTTAGTTCTAAAGAAAAAAATTTACATTTACAATATTGCTTTTACAATAGATGATTTAGTAGGAATTACATGCTCAAATAATGGCAAATAAGCCGTATTTTTACATGCAATACAAGTAAAGTACTTTCTTTATGTTAAATGCATCTTTTTCATTATTGATCTTTCAAAACGAATGATATTTGAAATGCTGTCGGTGCTCAAAAGTTGAAAACATTTAAAAGACTGATAATTATAAAATCCCAGTAGAAAGACAGACATACATGGATTCACAAACAATAATAGCAGTTTATATAAGAAGCGTAATAAGTAACGTATTACATAAAAGCTAATTGTATTATTGCTGATATATTTTATGTAATTAGTATCGAAGCGCAAGAAGATAGTTTTAGTTTTCTACTGGTGATTTAATTTTGTGCGTACATGTGAGTGCACGTGGCCTGATTTGCTAAGTAAAAGCGAAATGAACGTGAAGTAGATAGACATCTCAATTAATTAGTGTTGTGTAAGCTGGGGGAAAGCTAGAACTTTCACTCTCTTCCCGCAATTGAGTGACTAGCTCCTATTATAACGTTTATATTGCAGTATAGTGCAGGCTAGAAATCATTTTGAGTGCATACCTTTCTATGCCTTCACTTTTGAAATTAAGTTAAAGGCAGGGCAGCGGCAACTATTTATTCTAGCACGCATACTGAATAGAATTTACTTTCCGCTGCATATATAGTGAACTGGTATTTAATCTTTTCGAGTTGGCTATGAACAGTAAAGTCAGTCAAATAGGTAAATGTTTACAAATTGTAGTCGTATTAGGCTTTAGTATTAATACTTTTCACATTATAGACACTTTTCATTAGCAATCTTGGCGGAACTAGTCCTTGGACTATCTCATTAAATATATTTTAAGTTTTCTTTAGGGCAAAGAAGTGAAGTGCATATATAGATATAGTTTGTAGAGATTCAGGAATAGTATAAAGAGAATTTGTAATGTTATAAGAGATAGTCACTGTAATGTAGAATTAACGTTTCTGCGTTTCACTTAAAGTTGACTATTTGGAACAAAGAATTGAAGAAGATTCGTTAGGCTATATTAGTAATAGAAGTAGCTCGGAGAGTGTAGCGTCTAAGCTCTGTTGATGAGAATGCATTCCATTACGCGTCATGTCATGAGATGACAATGAGTCCATCTCTTCTTAACGACGAGCTACAGTTACACTAAAACTATGTTCCAGTAACTGCACTCCACTTTGTAACTTTAATCTAAGTACATACTTCTCTTCTCTGTAGTGTGGCACTTGTTAAGTAAAGAAATAGCTAGTAAGTAAAACGCTCAATTCTTAAAGCGAAATTCCCGAAACAGCTTTCTACATTCCCTTCCTTTATATTATGTGTCTCAAATGCGCACTAAATAGGATATATACACGTAGAGCATGTTAAATATAGTCCAACACCCTTGCCTCTGTAGTAGCAAAAATACCTAGAGAGATCGCCTATTTAGGGCACTTGACAATTCCTCAATTTCATTGATTATTTCACTGAAATTAACTAGTCCTACAACACATCTATTTCAGTACACTATATTACAATATCAAAATATCAAAAGTATCCGAATTCTGAATTACGAATATATAAGAAATGATTTGTGAGAAACAATGAAATAATTCCATTGGTTATGGACATTATGGTCCTTAAAAGAATGTAAAAAAGTATCACTGCAAAAGAATTAGTGGTTGCACTAGTGTGGTTGGCAACTGCGATAATTGAAAAAACTATTGCAACATAATAGTAAAAGTTTCTTTTTGATGCACGTGGATAAAGAAAGGCTATAGCTACCTAAATATAAAATTTAGGTATATGATTTAGTTTTACTATTAGCACTATTTCTCATCCAATACAAAGTTTGACTTTTCCGTTGGTAAGAAAAGGGGTTTATATTATAGCTACACGGAGTAGAGTGTTCTGCTCCAGTAGTACAAAGTGGAAGATATCTCAATGACAAAACGCAATAAGAAAGGAGCCATTACGGATCAGAAGCTCTCATTTGACTGCTGAAGGCAAATGATCAATTCTAATCAGACTCGCATCATCTCATCAGCAGAAAAGAAACAGGGAGAGATGTTATATCAACCCTATTCTTATCTGCTGAATTGAAATCGAAAGGAGGCCAGGGAAACTATGGGAGGGTATTCTTCTTCTCTTCCATTCCTTTGCCTTTTCGTAAAAGAGAAAGTCGGAATAATAAAAAAGGACGAGTGGGTCCAATCTCGAATATCGCTAGTAATACCGACCGCCGACTCTAAGTAGTAGGAGTCTTTACTTTGTACATATCTTCTCTAATAAGATCCCTTATAGTGCGCATATAGCGTGCATATAGCTTCCATATATAATTATGGAAATACTTGTAATAGTCATTTCTCTCTCGTTCCTAGATCTCTCCATCTGTTTTTGTATATTACTTGCGATTAGTAGTAGAAAACAGTAGGTAGTCTTAAAGACAGGACAAGAAGCTGTTTTACATTATTATACGAGGAAGTGTACGGTTACGAAGGAGTGTCGTGTTCCCGCATATTATATATGTTTGAGAAAAGAGAGAGAGAGAGTAAGAGGAGTCAAAGTCAAGTCAACTCAAAATGAGAGTGAGTTGACTGGCGATGCTAAAACTCAAACTGCATTCATTTGCTTGGGTTAGTAGAGATTTTGTCTTCGTCTCAAGAAAAAAAATCATTTTAGACTGGGTGAGTAGCTTGGTATGGATGGGCTACTAGAACTCTATACTACTACCTACTACTCCTTATATATGTACACATATGTATGTATATGAATGTATGTATGCATATAGGTGAGTATGAAAGTGGGAGACTGAGATAGAAAGATGTAGTTTGAGTTGAATGCTCATTTCCTCCATTTCCCTGATTATTTTTATGAGGTTCGACTCTAAAAAGGGAATTCTGGAATGAGGGAAGTAGTCTAAGAGTGAGGAATCTTAGTGAGTTAGCTCAGATATTCACTTGAATTGACTTCGAGTCAACTAGACTGGCTGTGTGATATGTATTCGTGACAAGTGAAGTCGACTCAAGTCAAGGTATGCAAACTATCTCGCATTACTTACTCCTCCATAGACATACACATACATAGAGCTATTACTTAAGAACAGCGTCGTCGTCGTCGTCGTCGTCTCTTTCTGAAGAGTATTAGTTTGCTTATCGTCGTGTGGGATTGGTAGCTACTAAAAATATGTACCTATCTCTAAGCTCCTACAGATAGTTGACATTATTCTATCTGTGCTACTAAAACTGCCATTCCATGCCACGAAGGATGAGAGCTATTGGAAATAAACGAACACACATACGGAGACTACGTTCAGACATCGATGAAGTATGCACGGAAGAGACAGGACAGATTTCCAAGACTAGTTATACACTGCCTTTCGAATTCCTGTCACACTATAGTCCAGATATATTGCCAGATAGACAGAACAGTTTCCTTTCACTCCATTTTAACTAAAAGTTCTACTATTCCTCTCTCTCTGTACTCAGAAGAATAAAAGAGAGAGAGAAGGTAATTTTCCTTTTTCTCGATTGTCGACGTCTTGTCTCATCGGCTCGCGATCAGCTTCCCCATTTCCTCCTCTTCCTTTCCTACACTTACACATACGCAAGATATTCTCCTATTAAGCACACAGCTCTTGTTCACTTTCTAGGTTTTCTGTCTCAAGACTTAACAGTCTCGGGCTACAGTCACATAAACCCCTGCGTAAATGCAACTGACATGACAGACAACCGTCAGATGTAAAGCTGAGCTCAGACTGAGACATGGCACAAGCAGTTGCTGACACAAGTTCACTTCACTTTACAATCCCACCCTGCTCTACTTAGACTCACATCTCATCCCTGCACACAATATCCATCATCCTTTATTGCAAAACATACATTATATTTGCATACTTTCTATTTTAAACCCATAGAAAATCCCATTTTATTCATATGCAATCCCTATTTCTTATGCAGCCAAGTAAAATGTGTTATTCACACTTTTTCACTCATACCCTCATGGCAGATTATGCAATAGTATATTTTCGTGTTTGCACGATTTGTATATGGTGTCCTCATTTTGGGAACTTTGTACAACTGCATCTTTACTATCACTTGATACCAACACATATCTGTTTTCAAAAGAAAATAAAAATTCCAGAAAATCGAAGCATGACTCCAAATTGCATATCTATGTCATGTCAGTGCAATAATTATGCAATTGCATTTCTACATTACTCAGAATATTAATTTTTGAACAACATAACGTCGCAGATCAAGTAAAGTGACATGGAGAGATGAGGCAAGATTTTTAATTAATAAATGCATTGATCCTATAGAAATAGAGAACGCCTGGAGCCCTTACGAGATTCAGATTTTAGACAGCTCATAGGCGCAAAGAGGAAGCTGAGGAAAGTGACAATCCTGAAGTAGACACTATTACATAGATATGTCTACAAATACAGATGAGCCTACAGCAAATGTCTTTGAAGACAGTAAAAGAACATGGCTAAGAATTGCAGTAGTTGAATTTATAGTTTTGTATAGTGATACGGATGTACTTTTATATATTCTGTACATAAGACACTATGTTCGTTGTGCGGACGTAGTATTACCTATGAGATAAATAGACATTGACAAGCGTGTGTATGTATGTGTATGCAGATGCAGACCCATGTGCGAAAAGGTTTTTCTATACTTTCTCCACTACTGATATGTTATGTTTTAGTCCCTCATGCATTACGTCCGCTACTTATTACTGAACACTACAAGCTATATATATGTATATAGAGAGTATATGATGCAGGATTTGGACTATAGGTCTTTAACACTGTTCTTTCCCCAGAGTTGGTGCAAAATTCTCTAAAGCTATGGAATATGTGATGTGAATGTGAGTCTGATGCGGAAAGGCGTTCGTCCTACAAACACTTCATATGCAAATTGATATTTGTCCATTCTCTGTGGAATGTATGCTCTGCGTGCGAGGCAGCGAAAACGACTTTTATATGATAAGTTTTCCTCTTGGTTCTAAAAAGGAGAATATTTGGGCTGTTGGTTATTTGGCAGTGTATATGTTTTGGTAGAGAGTAGGTTGAAAATTAAATGAACTATTATTTCATCATTGACAGAGTTGATTGTAAAATAGTTGGTTATCAGGATCTAGGTCAATTATTTAGAATAAATGGAGTAGGTAAATATGTTTCATTGATTTTCTCCTTGTTCGAGGAGAATAGAAATGAAATGGGTTTGAAAAACTTTTGACGGGATTTTGCAATGTGCTTATGCAGTATTACTGCCAGTACTCACACATGCATTATATTTTCGAGTGACTGGTTGGAAAATTTATTTCTTGTCTAGTGCCAACAGAGAAGAGTGAAGAGTAGAGCAGTGGCATAGTTTTCCCATGACATTTTCTTATGCATGCTTGAATCAAATGAGGATTTATAGAGAATTGTGGGAATGGGTACCGTAAGTAAAGTGCCTTTAGTGCACTACGTACAATGGGAATGCACATACTTAGTGCGCTACGGTTATCTTATTTCAGAATGATTTAGAGTTACAGTACTTTTGTGAACCTATGGGAATATGCAAATGCTTTGGATTCCAAAGAGGAGAAACAAGGAGTTTAATGCTGTTTACTATAGAGATAGCTGCTAATGTAATGCATAGCACTATATAGTAGTAGACTCTATTCTATCTATGTATGTGGCTACTTACTACTTATGCTAAGAAAAGGTAAGTATTAAGTACACATACTTATGTGTATTGCAAGGATATGCTTTTACTTATATTCAATATGTGGCTTTCACTTCAATAAATTTCACTTTGGAATCTGAAACATATAGGATTGAACTCATTCAGCTCTGCTGACATTTGATAGAAAATGCAATCAGCAAAAGTTGGCCAACTAACTTACTGTTCTATTAAAATTGCACAAAGCAACCAACACACAGTAATTTACTATTCATTATAACATTACTAGCTACGACCAAGATTAGTTTACACATTCACTACTTGTCATGTCACTATGTGTTAGCACTACATTCATATATTGAGACACTGCTCTGCCTATTACGCTGTTAGGCTACACGTTTAGACATAGTAGTTATACAGTAGTCAAAAGTACTGTGACTGTGACGTATATTACGTATAACAAACATGGGAATATCCATTTGAAGTTTCCATGAATGCAAATGTGATGGGCGTCGAGTACAAAAACTAAGTGTGTAGACTGTAGTGGAATTCCCAAAGTAGATAAATAGCTATTCAATTTATTCATCAGTGACTATATAATATAGGAGAATCTAAGGGCTTAATTCTCAATCGGCACTCCTATTCACTACAACAGGAAATAAATCCAGTCTTTCTCTCTAGCTTCACTGCATTTATAGTCAAGTCAAAGATATGTAACAGGGAGGGACTAGCAGTAGACAACTCAACCATATCCAAATTCAAATCCAATTGAGGCAGTTCGCTTCTGTCTTTTCAACCATAAATATTTTCTATTTTCCGTATAGCTACCTTTCTTTTAACTATATTATGCGCAGAAAGCGTCACAAATCATTCCTTCAAAATTTCCTCCCGTAACGACTACAACTGTTTCACAATATTACAATTACTTCCTATCCTTTGCGTGCTCAGAATCAAACTTGCCAATTTTATAAATTAATAAATCTCAGAAGCCAATAATGTCAACCAAGACTACTCTTTTGGCAGAAAATGTACATATAAAAATAATTATAAGATTTTTTGCATGGATATTATTTTCTCTTCAATTTCATCCTATATTTTTTATCAGCTATATACGGTAGTTTAATATTGAAAATAACAAGAAAATGATTGTCAAAGAATTCCTTTTCAAATCTGATTTTAGAAAATCTTAATTGTATAATTTGTTTCGAGAATGAGAATGACCCAAAACCCAAAGTCATTCCCAACTATAGGATAGGACTGAAATAGCTTCCAAGAATTACCCCAGGTAGTCATATTCTCATCTCAACTTGTGTCGCAAAGATGCGACATAGCAAAGTTGCTTTGGTCATCTTGCGATGACAATATTGTCATGTCAGGTAGCAGCCTCTTAAATAAAATTGCTGGTACCAGAAAACTCAATTTATGAAAAATCAATTCTCCTTGTATTTTCAAGGCAGTGAATCGAAAAATATCCTTTTGGCGGTTTGAAAAATTCAATTTGAGATGTAGGTACCGAAATGAAAAGGTTATTGTATTAAAAGATATACACAATGCTGTGGTCTTATTCGGTACGCTACTCAAGAATCATTGCCAACTTTTCAAATTCATATTTCGTCTAGGTAGTCGAAACCTACTAATTGAGAATGAGAAGTAATATATTATTATATAAAAAAACTAGCTACACTTATGCATTAGATCTTGTAAAAATTACAATGTTCTCCATCGGGGGACAACCGAGTGGCAACTTCTGTGTTTGCGATGTGTAGCTGTAAAACTGTAAACAATAATAGAGGTATCAAGATCTAGCTTTGCTATAGTGCTTAACAATTGTAAGCTTCATTAAGGTTGAAAGGAAAAATACTCATTAAAAAGTGATGTTTCATTAGCCAGAAGATAGAAAATATGCTCAGGTGCTGAAACGCGATGTTTGTGCTTGTGTATGTTTGCTCCAACGCTAATTAGTGGTTAAAGTGGGTAATGCAACGAACACTGTTTACACCTATACAATGCTACTTGGTGTTGCGACTACTTATACTATTATCGTACCAGGCACGAAACACATGTTAAGGAGGGGTTGTACCTTTGTAAAATCCTGATTTTAGCCTAGCTTATAGCAAAACAATGAGATGCACATTTTTGAAATTGTCCTGTATTTTTCAAGGGCACTTTAACCAACATTTCCAAAATTATTACTCCAGTTAGAAAAACTTTTTACTGCCACTTTAGGCAGTAATTCATTTGAAAAATGTATTTCGAATACAAAGATAGTTGGGAGCCTCAGATCAAGGTTCCCTCGAGTTTTTTCTGTACCTTTTTAATGATATTTTTTGCAACTCTCTACGTTTTCTCAAAATGTCGTAATCAGGATTTTGGGATTTTGCACCTAAAAAACTTACAGTAGCGGGAAGTAAATTCGAATGTGTATGGAAAATGGCTATACGCTATTCAACTCCATTCTCCTTTAGTGTGTGTAGTGAAGTAGACTTACCGCTATTCAAGTTATACTCAGAATAATATATTTTTGAACTTAAAAATCCTAACTTAGAAAATATAAATTAGATAAAAATCCTAATAATTATATAAGTGTTTATGCAGGATTTTACAAGGTCCTTTTAGCTATCCTAGATGTCCTTTGGAAGCTTGCACCATCAAGGAAAGTCATCATTTAAATAATTTTGTATACCTCGCCACTTTACTAATACTTTGAAGTGTTATTGATAGTGTGTAGTAGTGAATGAATGATATTAAATAAATGACAGACTGACAACACTTGAAACTCCTTAAAGTGACTAATATTACTTAGCTCAGCTTAAGTCTTAAAGAGGGATAGTGATAATAGTTGCTGGTATATAATACTAAGAATGAGGAATAACCAACTGAACAATGTTTCTGTTCTATAAGTGATGCCCTTTCTATAACAGTGCTCTCTTTATAATATAAATTTTGCAGTTTGTGTGAATAGCCGTGGTAAAATACATGAATAAGATCGGTCTAGCCTTTGGACAAAGGACACCAAACTAACATGGAAAACTATAAAGACAATAAAGAGAAGCAGAAATTGCATGAAACATTCATTTCTATTCAATTCGACTTAAGAGCCATTTGAATTTGAAATGCTAATGGAATTTTCATGGAATATATGTGAGGATGAGCATCACCTGAATAATAGAAAGATTTCCAACAAAGCTATAGGAATTGGCTGAATTGTTCATGGACATTTTCATGGCCGAAGTTTAAGGATTTACTCTACCTTGCACTCGGCATATGATAAAATACAAGGAGAACTGCCATTCTGACATCATACAAATGTGGCATACATGGACTAACACCATCATCAACAAGACATTTTAGAGAAACTTAATATTTTACCTGTGTCCTTTTAATTACTGTTTACGTAATATGGATTTTGGACATAACTACAGCAAACGAGTTCAATGCTATTCCAGAGCAAGCTTACTATGCGTCATACATTACCTAAGGGCAAAATTCTTGGATATTTTCCTCATAGGAATGAATTAGCTGCGGAGGTATTTCAAGTGGATGCCGAAAATTGTCAATTAAAACTCACAGCATATATAAAAATTGAGATTGATCTGGAAGATACGAGTTATATACAGACACAGGTTAGACAGGGCTTTACTGTTAAAAAAGGAATGGGAGCAATCAAGGAAGCTACCAAAGCACAATCCAATCAACAATGGAGTGGTGTCATTGCGACTCTGTTAAACAGTGGGGGGTTGAGGTGAAGAGTTGTGGTATATTGTAATAAACCCATCCGGGCAGTAGTATCCGATCGTGGTAAGAATGCTTTTGAAACCTGCATAGCTCCAGAATTTATTCAAATATTCTCCAGGCACCCCTGGGATATAATAGAGACAGGTTTCTATGCAAATCAAGGTTTTATTTCAGTAGGTATTTACTGTAATTTAATAATTCACCTGTCGAAAAATCGATTGGTATTGCCTTGTCGTTTATTTTCCACTCGGCACTCAAATGGTAATCATATCAATGCGAAAGCTCAAGTAGTTGTGTTATTTAGTATAATTTAAGTAAATGACAGACTATTAAATTAAAACTAGTCAAATAAGGCGATGACATTTGCTAACAGTTATATAGTAACTAGTAAGAAACTCTGTACATAAACCTTGTGCATCGTAATGAGATAAATAATCATTAAAATATGAATAGTATTCAACAAACTAATGAGCTGTGGCTGCTTTTGGAAAATTAAACGTTTGGTCAGTTTGGTGTAATAATAAAGACATATTAGGAATGTATAAACAAAAGAAATTGAGCAGCGGTTCATATTCATAATATATTTTCTCTCATTCTAGTACCTATTTTAATACTCTCTTTTGGGATGCAGCAGAAGCAGATGCATGCGTTCTGTATTTTGTTTTCAGTCAAAGCTAAAGAACATTTAAAGTACAAAGTACAATCGGAAACGTTAATGTATAAGACGCAATAAATATTGGCATAAACAATTAAAGAGGGCACTCTTTCTAAATTGCATTATTGGTATGCGGTATGGGTATGTGGATACATGTAAGTTTCGCATATCTTTAGTACAGTAGAGTAATGTCGGTATTTGACAAACCAATTGGGCAGTTTACCCAAGAAACTTCATGATCGGTCGTTGTGAAAAATGTTAATGCCCTGTCGTCTTACTCCAAATAACAAAGGAAAATTAACAGATGGTGAAGTCAAAGGGAGAAACTGATAGTGCAAGATTTACTGAGATATCAAATCATGATATGGTCTTATGATTAGGAGGATTTAGTTATCTAGAGTTGGTAGCTTACATTGGAAGAAAGTCGGCAATAATTGGATTGGTTGGTTTTGAGACGAAAAGGTTCACGTAGCTGTAGTTGTTGGAAGAGGAAGCTGAGATTTCCTGCTGATCCGGCTTAGAGTTATTAAATGGACCAATGATTGTCGTAATAATGGTCAAAATCAAAGGGAATGACATGATAAGTGGATATTCTCTGCTTCGCGACTTGCTTGAGACTTTTTCGATGAAATGGGAAAATAAAGACCAATAATGTTGTACGTAGTAGCTAGCATAAAACTCGCAGTAGATGCTACATAGCATACTTATATGATTGATCGAAGGAGAGTAATGGCCATCGCTATCCAAAAACGAAATTGTTGAGAATGAGAGCATACATATCCTTCACTTCGCATGCAAAATACAATAGGAGAAAGAAGTAACTACCATTGTTTAAATCGTTTCTCAATTTTCCTATTGCGGTTCATTTACCTCTATTGTTTTTTAATTATTTGCTAATACTGAAGATCAGTCACGAAATAGAGAAGCATTGTGTTAGTTTAAACATTAGCTCTGTAATCTGCACTATTGATCCGTAACCTGCTTCGACACAACCAGTCTGCGAGCCTTTTATCTGACTAAAAATTAAGTGCAAAGTGCAATCGTCCAAAAACATGTTGCACAGCTGTTGCAATTTTAATGATTTCATTACGTTTGCCAATTGTGTGGTTGACAATGGCGTATAAGGTAAATATCATCCATCATATTTGGTTTTTGCTGTGAGACGAACAATAGATACCTACACATGGTTACATGTGAATACTGCATGTTTCTTAAAATGCATACAATTCCCAATGCTGACTATCAAATATTATGTGTTTTTCTTATGGCAGTTGTTACTACATCGTTAGTAGATCTTTGTCTCATTTGTAAGAAAAGACAAGATAATTGTGTTTAGGTAAGTAGTGAGTAGTGAATTGTTATAATTGATAGATATACACAAGGTCACAGGTGAAGAAAACTATTTGACTGCCCCTAGTATTTACCTTAACTACTTGTGTAGGTATTAGAGTTGTAATGGGCAATGGGTCTGTTGAGACAGTTGGGACGGGACATTTAAGTTGCGATTAGTGTATTATCAAAATAAATAGTCGCAGATTGCAATAAGATAAGTTCGCATGGAGAGGGAGAAGGTAATCCATTAGCTGTTGCTAGTTTTATTGCTGTATATATTATACATTGTGCCTATATATAGCTGTATACAAGATAGTAGAGATAAAGGATTTCCTGTGTAAAAGGTATTGATGATGCCTCGTAGATTTGTGAATACCTACAGTCAGTCTACTACGTAGTAGTAGATAGATATAATATAAATGCTGTTAGTAGTAGGTATCTAAACGAATGTTTTAGCCAAAGGGTTTTATGATATAAGTAAGTAGTGGTTGCGGTAGAATTTGAGAAGTGTTTTAATTACGACGATATAGTAAATAGGAGAGGCTACTTAGATTAAAATCCTACGCAGTATCTCGCTATCCATCTAGGTACATCGGTAACATAATGACAATAGTAATGGCACAAGTCTAATTATTTGGGTAAGGTACACAGCAGTGTATAGAGCTACATACATTATAGCATTATTATAAGGCATTATACAAACAAGAGTGAAATGATAGAGATATAAGAGTGGGTGGAGAGGTCTGAATGAAGAATTGGCGTTTTAATGTTGCTGCACATTGAGTAAGGGTGGCAGTTCAAAGCTGGGCTGATTACTTGTAATCGGCTTAGCATTTGGAGCGGTTGATGTTGGTTTACCAGCAGCCGGCGGAGGAGATTGTTTGGGTTGGCTGAATGTGCTGGGAGAGTGAGTAGTGCTGGAGGTAGCCGGAGTGGGTGATGGATTACTCTTGCCAGCCGTTGGAGTAGCACCGCTGGAAGACGGACCATGACTAGACACAGTGGGAGCCGAAGAATGGGACTCACGACGAGAGATTCGGTGCGAAGTTGAGCTAGTGGAATTTTGATTGGATGTGGAATCGAGTGATCCATCTGAAGCGGAATTATCGGCTGAACTATCTTTGGTGGCCGTTGCTCCGTGCCGGGTTTTAGGAGTGCTCGAGGAATTTGTAGCCCTCTCCTCTCCGCTTTCATCAGAGGAAATCGGTTCCAGGTGTAAGATTTCCAAGAAAATATGAATTGTGTCTTTGCCTGTCGTGGCATTGCCATCACTATCCATCTCGTCGCTCTCGATGGATGCAGGAGTTGAATTGCTGCTATTATTAGTCTCCTGCGAAGAGATGCTCGACTTGTTTTCAGTCGAGTGGGTTACCGACTGTGACCGGCTGGAGTTATTAGGAAGATGAGAGAAAATGCTATCACGTCGTCTTCTATTAAGAGATCCTCCAGAGCTGGAGACAATTGGAGAGGAAGTTTGTGGTTTCCTCTCTTTCTCTCCATTACCACTCCTAATATCCTTAGCATCTCCATCTTGAATAGAGGAGTCGTCCGAGGCGGGCGTCGCACTGCTATCTTCATCTTGTAGTGGAGAAGAACCCGAAAAGTCTTCGTTCAAATGGCCAGCAGGTAAAATTGGTGGAATTTTCTCGTCTCCAGAAGAGGAATTAGCTTCTCTATCTTTATTTTGTTCTTCTCCACTGAGGGCGAAAGATATGGGAGTTGACATACTATCGGAAGCTAGTGGAGTAGATGTCGGAGAAATGCCTAAGGAACCATTACGAGAATGCTTTGGCTCATGGTTGATGAACCAAGGGCGGAGATGCAGTCCACTCATTTCATTTCTCTCTAGTGACCCTTTCTTGTCGTTCAAGCGAGAATCATGAGGAATTGTGCCATTACGAGCATCGTGCGGTGAATTTAGTTTCCCAACTATTCCGGCAGACACGTTCTCGGATGACTCTCCAGTTGGATCTGTCGTAACACTTGCGCTAGTGGTGCTACTTCCATTTTCTTCCGAATAATTCCCATTGTCCTCTTCACCGCTGTTTTCGGAGGAGTTAGACTCTATGACGATCCTGTCTATAATCAAAATCGTAGGTGGTCTGAATGGAGCTCCTGGTATCAAAACAACATCAACTTCTTCATGTTTGTTGGGATTTTCCTCAGATGATGAGCTGTTTGACGAGCAGGCTGGCGATGTGGAAAATTGTGAGCAGCTAGTAGCCATCCTATTATTTCCAGAACTAGTGCTAGGATCAACATCCCCTTTTTCATTGCTTTCTGCATCACCAGAGGAAATTGGTCCGGAATGAGAAACTCTTTCATTTTCATCGCTGTGGTATTCTTGACTTGCACTCGGTGCTATAAACGGCACTGGTGGAGGTGGCAGCAGAGATTGCGACGGCAGCATCTCTGACCTGTTTAAAGAAATCCGATGTAAATGAGAACGTGGCGCGTTATTTTTCTTGGTTGTTTCCGTGGTTGAAGGGGAGTCCTCCTCCGAATTTTGACCACTGCTCGAATCTCCGTCTGTTATTACGCTGCTGCTGCTGGAAAAGTGAGGACGAGTAGCAGAAGTCCTTGTATCTGATTTATTCGGCGAGTCCTCAGCTGCAGAGCTGAACTCATTGTTCCTACTATCTATACTGATGTGGTCGTCGTTGATATTATCTTGACTGTGGGATTTAGAGTCAGTGGGGGTCGTTCCGCTTAGTGACTTCCGGCTCGAGATAGTAAAAGGCTCTGTTGTTTCTCCAGGAGTGGATGTTGATGAAGAGTCGGACGAAAGTAGCGAACCACCTGGGCCAGTCCGTCTTACGACCAATCCACCAGCTACTGGATGAGCTTTTCGATTTTCTTGATGTTCTTCGAGGCTCCCTGCTGGCTGTCGTGTCGTTCCTTCGTCCTCTCCCGAATTCGGAAACATTCCTTCGTCTCTCTCTTCATTTTGATGTAGATTTTCATGTTGACTACTTGTGGACACTTGACTTGGATTAGATGGGGCGCTCCCAATCGATTGACTCAGCAAAACCAAACAAACGACCACCAGTTCAACTCGAGGGCACAGCTGAAATATACAACCAGACAAAATACACTTTCCTTTAGCATTACAAATAACATATATTTACGCCTTGACGAGACGCATTTTATTTTCGCTCCAAAGAAACCTATTATACGTGTCCCTACTGTATAGCTAAAGACTGGAAAATAGAACGACTACTAACAAGAAAATTGCTTTGTTTTGCAGTTTTTCCCAGCGAACTGATAGACCTTTCATTTTCACACTCAGCAGTAGAAAAAAGAAAAGGTAAAAGTCAGTTTGTTATGACATAACCTGCTTGACGTTGCCTGCTCCAAGATAAATTATTGGAGAAGCTTCATAATAGCAATTGCCGAGCTGTGAAAGATTAACGCACAAGCACTGCCACTACTATCATCACACAAGACACAACCAAAGAGGTTCTACCAGGATTGTTTACGTTTCCTTGCAACTAAATAACTAGAAACGAAACTTGACACTTAAATATATAGCTTGAGCCAGATAAATTGGGTTACGTCCGATTTAATTATATCTACATTTCTTCCGATTCTCTACTGCAACTCTTCTCTCTGTACAAACTCCTCCCACAATATTTGATATCTCTGTGTACTCAGCTTTAGCCAGTATCTAACCCGTTTTAATCATTATACTATTTTTTTATTGGAAACTGCTCATCCTAATTAGCAACTCCACTAAACAGTTTTCCTCGAAATTAATCACATTAGTTATATTGAGTGGGAAAATCAAATAGATATGTTAATTCTTCTCTACTAGAAAAGGAACAATAACAATAACAATAATATTTATAATTCTTGATAAAAAAAAGGAATTCCAGTTAATTCTACCTCGAAACGTTGACCCGTCATGTTTATAAAGTAGGGGATTTATGTATTAAATCTTTGAACGAAAGAATCTGTCAAAATAAACAGGATGAAACCGCTGCTCTCTTACAATGAATTATATATTATGACATTACTTTCACTTTAGTAATTTCTGCAAAGACAGAGAAAGATGAGAAAAATCTTAAGTCAAGCTCCCACTTTCACTTAAAAGTATTTCTTGACAAGAGAAATGGCTATATTTGGATTCCAATGCCCTTTTATGTCTGAAGAGTCCACATGAATGAATGATCATTATTTTTGCAATGTGGGCTAGAAAACTACCGAAAAGCGTCTTCTCTCTCTTTAGCCTTGGCTTTGACTACAGCTGGATTGCTACATCGTACAAAACTACACCCATAAATGTAACGTTGAGCTACAAATACGCTTTTACCCCGTTACTTGTAGTAGGTATCTATAAAAACATGGTCCAACAGCCACATTGTCAGATTAATATGAAGACAGCACAATTGATGTGAAGTTTTGTAAGACATGCTTAGGTGAACTCACTCAACACAGTTATTTCCTAACAGACATGACAAAGCACTTTTCTGTTTATACCTTCATTCGCATTTATTCCCCTCCCAACTTTCTCAATAGTTATCCGCCAAAAATATGCCACAAAGGAGCAAAATAATATGATTTTTGCCAAAAATGCTAC
>JAAAYG020002863.1:4008-30663 GCA_009936455.2 Tomocerus minor
ATATCTTCGAGACCTACACCTACATATAAATGTAATGGTATGCTTTGAGTACCATATGCAAAATGTCTTTGGAATGCATTTTGATTCTTTCCTTTTTTGCAGGAAATTGCTTTGATCATCCTCGTTTTGGCTTGACGGTAAAAAAAACGTCAAACCGCAGAAAAGAATATCTAACCCATGGTTTAGTAATTTAAATAAAAAGCTCTGAGCAGGTAGTAAAAACGTCGACGATATAATGTCAACTTGCAGTCTGAAGATATATTTATCTAGAAAAAGCAATTTTTAGGTAGCTAATAGAACAAGAGGGAAAAAAGTTTATCTACAGAGGTAGAGGTCTTTCAACTGGCCCTTAAAAAATCCGTCTGGAATATTCTTATCAAAAATAAGTTTCTCTGGAGCAATATAAGTTGGTCATGCATTTATGTTTCCGCTTACACTCTAAAATCCCATAACTATAAGTTCAAATGTGGAGACAACAATACCTACTTACGGAGCATACGTGGCCCAGACAATGCAATTTTCTTTTGTAAAGAAAAAGCCCTTAGAATATGGTGTATGTATATATTAATGCTATAAATATGTGCAAGTATATTATAGAGATAGGGAGAAAAAGTAGTGTAGTAGAACATGGAAGTATTGAGTTCAGTGAATTTAGTTCAAGTTATGCTCGTATTCTCTTAGTGCAATAAATATAAGTTTGAGGGTAACATATGATGTACAACTGTGGAGGTGCATGAGTGTGTCATAAAGACAGGTTCAACTTTACATAACAACATGGACAGGAAGTGGTGGAGGAGAAGACATCTTTTCCTCCGTATTCTTTCTTATATATCAGAGTGTGCATAATAGTGCTACCGAAGGGATTTCTATATGAAACCTAAAAACTACTCACATGTAAATGCGTCTTATATAACTCTCCCCACTAAAAAGGAGATGTAATACGAAGAAAATATGGGAGTTCAATATAAACTTTACCTTCTCCTGCTCCCCATCAAAACTTAGTGCTGAATTGTCGGCTCAAAGTGTTTTTGATGGACTATAAAGCTCTTATTTTATAGCACTGGGTCTCTGGGCTTTGTTTCTTACATTATCCCATTGCTAGAGGCTAGGAAGTAGGATGTGTGTGGGTGATGGTGGCAGGAGGACAGAACTATACCCTACTAAGTCCTATCTCAACCCATATAATACACTATAGACTAGAATATCCCAATTTTAGAAAGACTGTCGGTTTTAGTGCTACCAGTTTTCCTAAAAAGCTTCATCTCTACTCTAAGCTCTTTTTGGTTTTAGTCTGCATACAAGCAATACAGACATTTCTAAACCACGCGTCGTTATCCTCAAAAACAGAGAAACAAATTCCCGACTATTCAATTTCCGTTGAAGCAGAGAATACAAATACAAATACACAATGGCTAAGACTCTCACAGTAATACATACATACAATCCTCTAGTTTTTCGGAAACCATACACTCAACCTAATTTTCCATTCTAAGCTCAAGGAATAGCATTTTTCATATTTTTCCGAATTTCACTACACTTGCAATCGTAACAGAACATTTTCTACGCAGATAAAAAGAGCAGTAGTGGGTATTCTTATTATGCGTAGGAGTACCCTAAAGAAATGAATTATTAATAGCTACACACGCTAGTAATATTCAAAATTTCCAAATTTACAAAAAAGGAGTTTATAAAACAGATATGAGGGAATGATGGAAAAAATATTGCGTCGCACCATTACCTTCCATTCCTCATACTAATAATGTTATCTAGTCCTTTCTCCGTAGAAAGCCATAAGTTTAAAGAAAGAGTAGGTATTATTTTTATTTGTAGTCCTCCTAAGAGTTACCTTATTTGTTAGGTTTACACGGGCATTCCCTGAATCTTAAAATAACACAGTGGAAAAAGAAAACGTTTCATAGTCTACAAGTTTTGTGGGCATGGGATAGAATTGGATGCATTTGATGTGAGCAGAGTCTTAGTCTTGAGTTTTAGGAATAAAATATAGAGCAAAAATACTGGTGCACTGAACTGCTCTTATATATATGTAGGTAAAACAAAGTTGTCCAGTAGGAGAAAAGAGGGTCTGAATGTATAGTGAAAGCGTGAGGATTCGAAATAGGGACTTTGGAAAGATTCCTTGTCTTTCTCAGGAAATATAGTTGACTGAATTCAAAATGATATTGCCAGTAAAATGTTCAGGTTCTAAGGGAGGGGATATGGTGTGGCAGTAACCTAACTTTTCCTCTGTGTCTGCCGAGAAGGAAGACATTTTCTGGACAAAACGGCTAACTTGAAGTTTTTGTTGCAATGTGGATCTATGTGAGCTCGGTAGAGATGAGTCTGAGTGGAGAGTGAGTGAAAGAGGAAAGGATGCGGATTGTAGGAGAACGGAGCCGATCTGCTCAACTAAAAACAAAAACCCACACACACACTTTCTCCTTATACTCTTCTGTGTCTGTAGACTCTTCTAGTACAATGCCTAATGTATGAGTGCAAGTGTAGACAGGATGCTAGAGCCTATGAACTAAGCCTGATATAGCACAGCTTGTGACTACTATTCTCTTTAACTCTTTCTTTTAAGTCAGAATAGGATTTATTCTCGAGTGCCACATATAAACCTTATAGGGGATAACACTGTACCATACGGAGCTCCGTTTTTTAGATATGTCTGCACCAGGGAGACGAAGAAGAGTGCAATGGAGGTAGGCAGCTAAGTAGGTAGCCACTTACCACCGCTCTCCTAACTATGTTGAATTTTAGAAATTCCGTTAACCGAGCCACTGCTGTGATATTATCGATAGGGTAGTACGCCATTTCCAAAGTAATAGTTACTAGAGGTCCAGGCTATATTATTATAGTAACCGAGGACTAAAAGAGTGCAATTCACTCCTCTCTCCATCTCACTCTTCAAAACGAATATATTGGAAGAGGAATTCTCGTGGGATTGGGAAGGAGCCAATATACTAGACACTTTTTCAGTCTTATTCGAAATCTTATCCAAACATTTTCAACTCACCTAAAAGTTTACTTGTGACCTGAATTTAGCCAATCACATTTGTGTCGCATCACACACTTTCCCTTTACGTTGTTCGACATAACGAAATTAGGTACATTTGATTTTCATGCATTTTCTACCTATTGAATGCATCATCACTTTTCCCACCCCTTACACACACCCGTTTCTCTCGCACAATGTCAATAGTACACTCTACAATTCAATCCTAATATGTCAAAACTCAACTACATTCTATTAAATAGACACGCACTGTGTAAAAGTTTTTTTTTAACTTTCACCCATATCAATAAATTGTTGAAAGCACATTGAAAAAGTTTTCACTGCCAATTAAAAGAGAATCTGAGTCTGTTGCAGATAAATCCTTATTTTTTGTACGGTATAAATACTTTATGTATGCTAAGCATGATATAAAATATACCAATCAAATGTATTTTTCATTCTGCTTATAATTTATTATATGTTCTCTTTACTTTGAAACCAATTTAATCCAATTCAATCCTCCATAAACATAGTAGCTACTATATATTTTATCTGTAAGGAATTTTGCTATCAGAAAAAGAAAACAAGTGTACACGATGGGTGATTATAGCTAATTGGCAAGACATTTGTCGTTAACCCTCTTCCTTTTATTTCACGGGAGTTTCCAACAGGGAACATTAAAAAGATGGAGAGGAGAGCAGATGAGAGCAAGTTTGGGGCATTAGTAGCAAAGTCTAGAAAAGAAAAAGTTACAAATCCAATGGCCTCAACCCTACATAATTGGTTGGAGCAGATGAGTAAATCGGTGAAATTGTGAAATGAAAGAGAAAGTTGCCTGGTTTATTAAAGAAAGTGTCCTCAAAAATAATGGGGATTAAAGAGATAAGGGTTTGGCTGTACAAGCTAAGCCAAGCTAAAGGAGGGAAATGAAAGGAGGGAAGGACTGAGCTGAATGACAATACAACAACAAGAGAGACAGAGAGACAGACAGAAAAGAGTCGCATGGAAGAGGACGGAGAGAGAGAGAGAGAGAGAAATGAAATCCTGAGATGTGCAATGCAGGTATATTCAATCGACTAACTAGGACTAACTACATCTGCACTACTGCACAGAAAAAGAGATCTGGTTGTATGTCGAGAGAATGGAGAGGCTGTTTGTACTCATCGTCAGTTGTATGTAATGAAGGCCCCTCTCTCTCTCTCTCTATAAGTACTTAACGTACATAACATTGCTTTCTCTTTCTAAAGATATTGCTTTCGACAGCAGACAGACTACACAGTGCACTTAGAGTGGAGCAGTTCTGTCTGTTTATGTATAAGTAGAGAATAGAGTTATAATTAATCTAATGCGAGCCAGAGCAGACGAGGGCCAGGCCAGAGTCGACAAAATTCTATGGAACGCAATAGAACATCAGGGTCGAGAATGACATCCATAGCACGGCACAGCTCAATGTTCCTTTTACTAATACGAGGACTACTACCAACATAGTAAAGGTTATTCAGGAATATATCGAGTCCTGTGCTGTGTGCTATATCTTGTACTTTGCTATTTACTATTTCCTAAAGATAAGTCAGTTAACCATGGTAAGTTGATAGCTCTATATAGGAAGGAGGCAAAGAATAAAACAGTACCGAAATGCTTTCACTTGTCTGTTAACATATAGTAGGAGCCTGATTTGGTGGCATCCACACGACAAGCGGGTAGTGAATTTCAGCTCCGTTGGCTTTGGCTAGCTCGGAACATCTCCGAACCTTCTACAGTCGAGACTAAGTACGACTCAATCGTAGATAAAGCTAAAACTCCAAGCTGTACGGCAAGACTGGCGCATTAGGCCAATGAAAGTAGGGAAATGCAAGTTACGTGACACATTTATGTGGCTATAATGCTGAAATACGAAGAAGGACTTGTGCAAATAAGAGGAGAGCGCGGCCGGAGAACTCTCTTTTTACTTGAACGCTGGATGTAGGTACTTGTTATAGAATATTGTGGCCTCTCTCTCTCTCTCTCTCTCTCTCTCTCTTTCTTCTACATACAGACTATGTACATATTAGTATGTATGTTTCGTATTTATATTCTAACGGAGCAAAGTCTCAAGTCCTATTAGAAATGTGGTTTCGAGGATCAAGTCCACTGTGAATAGGTAGGTATAGCTTCAGGACTCTCTCTCTCTCCTATATATTTCACACACAAACTATGTCCAACATAAAATCTATGTGCATTCTTATCGTTAGCCGGATAGTTTTCTTCCCTTTAGATTGACTTGAACTTTGAAAACAGAGAGATGCCCAGTGTAGTACCCCGTCCCGTATTATCTCCTCTATTAACCCAACAATTCTACTCTACATTGAAGATTATAACCTTAATGTACACAGTATATCTCTATATAATTTCTATATACTTAGGTACTTACATGTATCATGTGATAAGTACGTTCGTGTACGTAGTTATAGTATGCGCTAATAAAGTTACGTGTTTGTTTGTAGGCGACTAAAATTGGAGTTAGCGCATATTCCACTTAGGCAGAATGGAAGAATCGTAGAGGGAGAAAGAGCTAGGAGAGTGAAGGAACTAATGTGGAAACTCAACTTGCGATTGTCCAGATTGAAATGCATTCTTAAACAATTCAGACTCGTGAGCTCATATGGCTGCATCAACTTTGTAGTAGGCTAATTGAGCAAAGTTTCCTGTGGATGAAATTACGAGCTCATTTGTTTGACTATAAAGATTTCGTGACTGTAGTTGAGTCCAGTGAGCAGTTCTACTAACTAAACATCACTATATGCCTACTTATAAAACAATATATACCTACATGAAGATATTTATATGTATACTTATATAGTTTTTGTATATATTGAGAGAGCAAGAACATTATTACTGCAATTTACTATACACAGAAAATCTTCTTTAATGCACACACACAGTAGCCATTTTAGAATATTACATTTCAGACACTAGTATTTCTAAAGTACTCATAATATTATATAGCGCCTGGTAGTAGTAGCTATTACTCTGCACCAGTCAGTCTCTAATAGTGCTTTCACGTATGTTTAATGCTTATACATAATAAATACACACTCACTCAGCTGAGTGAGAGAGAACGCAGGGCTTTTAAATGTCTCATGCACGTTTATGTAGTTGTACATGATAAAACAGGATTTTCATACGAGAGTTTCATGCAAAATTTTACTTGGCTAATGGCTCTGTGGTGTGAAATGTGAAGATTAGTACGAAGGGATTTTAGTGTGATATTAACCTTTTTTCCTAGCGTGTGAGAGCAATATGTGTTGATGACAGTGTGAACCTTTAATTACTCTCAGGTACACTTACAGATATTTCTCTCTCGTAAATGACTGTACAATTTTAATTTACTTTCCTCCTCTATGTTAATATTCACGTCAATTTTTGGAGTGAAGCCAGGGACGACGGAATTTCTACGAGGATTTTTATATTTTTCCATTTGGTAGTTACACCAGTCGCTACATAGATTCATACTAACAAACAAAAAAGGTTAGAAAAGTTCTTAACTCCCATAAGACTGTCACTAATGGCCAATGTGAATGAGACTGCCGCCACCCATCCTCGGACCTAATAAATCTACTTCGAGATAGTAGAGAAGCAAGAACACTTTGAAATGGCTATTAGCTACAAGAAACTATAAAGAATGTATCTGTTCAGTTAAACAGTGTGAAAGCGAGGATCGTAAACTCCAAATAACAGCCTATCTAACTATCTATGTTAACTGGTTAAATAGCATTAAGGGACATTCCCAAAAACTGCGAGAAACTCTACTAATCCTTTCAACTTATTCTCATATCCACACACATACTCAACGCTAACTGCTCACTACACAATAATACTTATCGCTTTAGACACCAATATAGCAAACTAGCAACGAACATCCCCACACTATTGCTAACAGTGCCAAAATCATGCCCTTCCCGCTCATTATCCCAACTTTCGCTTAACTACTTTCGACATAGCTGTATACACAGTCAAATTATATATACGTGCACTGATTTGGAAACAGGCTGTATTTCCTTACAGCTTTCTTCTTTACAATTGTATCGACGAATATATTCATTATTACAAATTACAATCAAGAGAAACTAAGTGTTAGAAGTTCTTAATATACACAAACTTATAAATGCACAATCATTTATCACGAAAAGCATAATTTGTAGATATTTTGCTTTTAATTCAGATTAAGCGATTTCTTTATATACATCTCTTTTATAAAACCATAGAACAATTCCCTCAACCAATACAGAAATTACGAAGAAAGTAACTACCGACACGTACTAGTTAGGAATTAAGAGAAAGTCAATCTAATTCTCAATCTGATTTTGAAAGAAAGGATTCATGTGAGTATACCTACCTACTATAGTTGCAAAACTAGATAAAAACTTGAAATTAGCAAGAGCTGACCAAAGTTCGTCGGAAAGTTTGAAAGTTTTTTGACTTAGTGGAGTCCAACTATATAAGTGCCGTATAGCAATGCAGGTAAGTAGTCTATATAAGATCTGTACTTAAACTAAAGTTGCAGGAATACAGAGACATTTAAGCGATGATCTCATGTATGTATGTATGTACGTATATATAATATGAGATGACTGTTGTAAGAGTTTGAGTGAAGGACCTGTAGGAAAGGGTAAAGTAAGTTAAGTAACTAGCCGGGAGCTTACCTATCACGGTGAGGTTGACTTTGGCATTTCGTGTTTGAGCCACTCGGAAGTCCACACGACATCGGTAAACAGCTGCATCAGCGTCGAGGACGTTCTCAATGGCAAGGATTGCGGGGCGAGAGCTGGAGCGGAAATATGCTCGATTCCCAAACACATTTTCGTCCGACCAGCGCTCAGCTTCTTGAAAAGAGCGATCTCGGGCGTCCACACTAGAAAAACATCAAAAATCCACATATATAAATTTTCATAACGTAAACATAATAACACAATGAGCTAAAAAATAATGCTCTATATAAAAAGGAAGGCTAAAAATTCGCAAAAATACATTTCTCTGTAGAATAGTAATATTATTACTTGCACTACAGCCAAAATAGAATCTCTCTCCCTCCTGCAAAACTGTCCAAGGTACAATGCTCTAATGTAAAATGTATGAAAACAATTCCAGACTATTGTCATTTGAAATTCCCCAAGTTAAAAGCAAAACCACAATGCTAGGGTATAGCTCATTTTCCGACAAGGAAATATATTCCCGAGGATTTTGCTACATATAAATAAATGCAGAAGTAGATTGAGCCAAAAGATCCATTCCAACAGTGCTGACGTTGTTGTTGTGTGTATACATTATTTGTATATGTCTGCATGACTATTTTTTAATGTCTTTTGCAACAATATAGATATCTGCATGTGAATGCTGCACTTATAGACTTGCCAAATCTTGACAATTGTATTTTTCTTGTTATTTAAACATATAGGAACTATATATAGGAACATAGCTATAAGTATATATAAATACTATTTAGTATATACGCACATGATACTATTATTATAGCTAATATGATTCTAAGAAGGAGTGGGACTTAACAAGCATGACTTCCCTTGCTCCAGTTTAGTGAAAATAAAATATATAAAGTAATGTAGTGCAAGGAATATAATAATGTTATATCATGTAATGTCCATCGTCCCATGTCCCATACATCACGCTGTTGACTTGATTCACTTGCTTTAACCTTTACTTCACTCCACTCAACTCAGCCAGCCGAAGTTGAGATGACTTGCCAGGGCTTGACTGCTTGACTCGCCTTGACTTCAGCTAACTTTCATGAAATACACATTTACAATCCACACGAGTCAACTTCAACTCCTCGTCTCTTTCCATTCAACTCATATGTATTCTGGACTGGATGTACTTACTCGGACTACTCCGTCTATTTACTGTATTATCCTACACTGCTACTACTGCTCCCAACTCACTACTTCTCCTACTCAACTCAGACATTTTGGCTATTTTATTATACAAACATGGCCAAACGAAAAAACGTAAAGTCTATAGGTGCCTACTCCACAAATATAGAGCAATACAGCATTCTGACTCAGATCTTTTGTTGTACAGTTTAGCCAATAGTCCCAGTGACACTTTTCCATTTGCACAAAAACTCCGAACTCAAGAAGACCAGCATCACAAGAGTCAGCACCACAAAGCAGTAGTGTAGTCGCCCTGTCGTGTGTGTTTAATGCCCGTACGTAACATGATTGTTACCGTGTCCATTGTACCTCTAATTTTTAACTTCTATTCTACAGCGTTACACAGAGACACATACACAAGAAAACATTTCAAAGCCAACGTAATAGCCTAGACGTCAAATATGCATTACGCTACTTTCTCTTATAGTCTACTCAAGTGAAAGTAAATTGACACAGACAGACCGCATTACTAATGTAATGAATACTAGGCTAGACTATAGCTAACACAAAAACCTTTATTTACTTTTAGAGCGTGCATACTTTATTAAATTATAACTTGCTTCCTTCTTTCAAACCTCAATCAGTTACATCCCCTACTTAAACTATTAATAACTAATGCCAAGAAATAGCTCAACAAAAGAAAGTATTCCTGTCAGAAAATATCTCAAATAAAATTCATCTCCGTTTCTGTTTCCCTTACTCAAATATTTCAATATGCATTCTATTGCACTAATGATGTTCAGTATTACTTTTAAACGGAATATTAGCTCAGCTCACGGTAGAGCTCGTAAATGTGCGAAATCACAACTTTGCGAAGGCAGCAACTTTTTTGAACGCAACTGCCACATGCCATTGGTCCAGATATTTGCGATCAGGTCGCAAATGTACGAGTAAAAAAGTCATGTTTATTTTTGCGATCTCTTCTCAGTTGATTTCATTTTGTTGTTTTTTTACTGTATCCCTCAAACCGTACGGGAGTTATCGCACGGACTAACACCAGACGGACGGAAGAACAGAAAGGGAATTACTATAAAGTAGCTACCGTTACTTAATAGTTATAAGAGTATCAAATAATATATTTAAGCATTTTCATCCGAAATGCTACATAGATTTTTCTCCCAAATAAATTAAAGTTTACAGACAGAAATATCTAGGTAGTGTATTTTATTGCAAACCATGTTTTTATAAAATAAAGAATTAATCATTCAAAGTGCGTGGTTAACCATTAAAGCGTGAATGGATGAAATATTACAAATAGTAGGATAAGTACTGGGTTATTTGGTAAATAGAGATGAAAAATCATTGGCAAATAGCAGAGATAGTGAGTTGACGAAAGATGATGGTGCATGATAAGACGATTTATTGAAGATTCATTCTTAGCACAACATTTGAAGGAATAAGAAAGAGTGTATAGAGAGTAGAGGCAGAGAGTAGTGGAGAGATTCCCACTTGACAGGCATATCTCAGCTCGACCTGACTAATCAAATAATCTCATGTGAATCTCCTCTTCAGAGAACCTCCATGCAATATTGATGGATGTTCGGTGAAAGAGTTGCACGTTGAGCCAATGAAGCCGAAAGACTAACTAACTCTTTGACTACTATATACTATAGCATGCCATATAATATACTATATAGGACACTATATAGATAGATCTCAAGACTAAGCTCGCACACTTCTTTTATGCCCCACTATTTTTCGCTAGATAGTATTTTATCGAAGAAGAAAGCCAGGGCTCCTCTCCTTTTTCAATCCAAAGCAGACTTATCTGATGGTGTTTAGCTTTCTGTGCCTCCTACTACACACAAGGAAGAGCTGGATAGGGACGGATAGAGAGAGAGAGAGAGAGAGAGAGAGAGAGAGAGAGAGAGAGAGAGTTTGTAGGGACTTTTATGTTTGCCTAGTGGGGAGATAGGTTTTCGTATCTGTATCTTATGCGAGCGTAAACAACATACTTACACAGGAGATACTCTCGTCTTGAGGTCTAGTAAACCTCAAGTATCTGCGGATGAGTCTGGCAAGTTTGCCAACAACTTAAACAGAGCCTCGTCAGTCAACTCAATCCCATGGTGTTCACTTCTTTCCATATCAACTTTACTTAGCAATTCTCTGTTCACTCTTTCGGCAAGGCTTAAGCTCAAGTGAAAATAAAATGCAACAACTTGTGCCACACAAGGAAATAAAGTCAGGAATACATTCAATGTTCTACAAATACTTCTTAAGTGTGCTTCAAAGAGATAGAAAACTTGTCCGGAAGCTTTATCTTCTCTAGGCTAGACACACAGGAGATTTAGGTCGATCCTATTGAAATATTTCCCACCTCTATAATATTATTATATCTATACAGCGCTCATCTTATCTCTTCAAAATATCACTCGCTGTCGCTACTCAAAATAGAAAATTGAATATCTCATATATTATTATAGCCACAGTCTACCAACACAAAAATTATAATTAGTGAATCCTTCAAATACTCTCACGGATATTGTTGATGAATTTACCTTTATCCTTAGAGTACTCTTTTAAATCTTGTGAAGAGCTTCTGTATTTAATAAAAAATAATTTGAGAAATTACTATTTTGTTGAGGAACTCCTTTTTGGATTGAAAAGGTACCTGAAGACACTTAATGAAAGAAAGTGTATAATTTAAGAAATTAAACAAAATATTTTGTTGCGGAGTCTCTTTGTATTAATATGAGTGGGGGTTTTGAGCTAGAGCAAAGGCATATGAAAAAATGGAAAGAAGAATTAAAGATAAACTTAACAATAGAAAATTTCCTGCACGAAAAGAAAGAAGTTTGCTAGAAATTTAGTTGATTTAAGTGGTTATAAAAGGAGAAAAGACAGTCAGAATTACTGGATGCATAGGAGAGGAAGGTAGATATAATGGCGCGCCTCAATGTGAGCATAGACAAATAGACAGAAGGGTATCTTAGGTAGTGAATCATTAATGATGTAGGGGAGCATCTGTATATAAATGCACTTTCATGAGGAATTACCAATTCAATGCAAACAGAAAAGAAGAGGCGAGCCAGATCAGATAATTCCCAAAGTCAATTCTGTACACAATAGAGAAGCCTATTGGAAACGGAGAGGAAAGTGAGGCTCAATCAAGCAACAAAACGCAGTGGCCAGGATTTCAGTGTCTACCACGGGAAAGAAAAGGGGAAACATGATGAGAAAGTCACAATCCAATTCACTAAGGAGGAGGACAATGTCATTTTCCTGTAAAAACAACAAAGATTTTCTCCAGTCACAGTTGAATTGGCGTCTAAGCCAGTGTCTGCTGGCTGGGGAAGGAAAAGCAACATGATAATACGGGCATGCATTATAAATGCTGGCAGACAATGGCCCTGGCAGTGCAAGGCAAAAGCTAAAAATACGACGGAACAGATAGGGATGTGCATTTTAGAAAATGGAGAAGGGCGGCTATAATGAGCTCCGTACTTTAGTATTTACTCCTCGACGATACAACTCCTAAGTTATAAGAAGGAAATGGATAGCTCACTTTGTTTTCACTTTGCCCATCTCCCACTACAATGCACTGCCTGGCTAGCACCACCAACAATTTACTAGTCATATCTTTATTTTTGTAGATTTTCTGTCAGGAGAGAATGGAAATATAGACAGAAGTACCTACGTAGTGCCAATGTGTAACGAACAAGTAACCCCTCTCTTCCCTGGAAACAGTTTTCCTCTATTACGCAATTCAGGCAGTCAATAGCTCCTTGCTTATGCATAGAGAGAAGGAAACTAACTAGCTTCGTTGTCTTTCCTAGGGACTTTTTTCTCCCATTCTGAATTTAACTCTTTTCTCCTCTCTCTCTCTCTCTCTCTCTCTTTCGTACTCAGAGCAATACAACTCGACAACAGCTAGCTATAACGAAGGAAAGAAGGAAATTGTATGTATTCAAAGGTTTATGGTGCGTAGAATTTATCTTGTGCAATAAGTTTGGAGAAATCTAAAAGAATCTGACAATTTTCAGCATTAGAGAAGCAATGTAGTGTTTTGTAAGTTAAAAAATACACGGATTGCTTGAATAAGCATAAAGTCTATGTGAAACTTGGGATAAAGCGCCTACGTACACAGAAAATGACGAGGTTCGAATTACAACATTAGTTCGTGCGTAGACTCTATTCTGTTACATTAGTTGCCAACGAGTCGTTGAATGCTGAATAATGAGATTGCTTTATGCTAGTTTACGAACATGTCATACACTACACTACAGCTCTATGAATGAACATCAACTTTTCCTCAATTACTACTCTCAGATGCTAGAGCTTATAATACTACACGGATATACATACGCAGCCCGATAAAATATGCACACCAGTAGTCTAGCCTACATGTACTTTATTCTCCTCATAGTTCACGACTTTAATGCGCTTTCCTACTAGCAGTTGTCACTCTTATTTGTTCAGCTTCTCATTTCAACTTCCTTCCAAACAACTCAGACTTCTATAGCAGCTATATCTCTCCCTAAATTAAATAGCACGAATTATAGAAAGCAAAAAATTATCTACTGACATTTGATTCCCTAGTAAGTCTATTAAACCTCCTTTAGTCCATTGCCAAAACATAGCTAATACCAATTCCCATTCAAAAATATACGAAAATAAAATCGAATGCCTTTCATAGAATCCTTTAAGACTTCCAGGCAATTCAACTACATTTTACCTTTTCAAACAGAATAATAATAGACTCTTGCATAGAAAGATTGAGAAAAATGACAGTTCAAGACAGTTCAATTCAAGACAGTGCAACTATTATATGGAGTGTACCATATAAGGCATTGCGAGGATTTAACTTGCACTCGGCACACACTGATACGCACCATTGATTGACATAATTACTATTTGAAAATACTAAAACATCTGCATAGCAATAATATTTTAGTGCAAGCCACGTGCAAGCTATTAATTTTTTCTATCAACTTTGATGAGCAATGAATACCAAAAAAATAATGCGCACGCTATTACAAATTACAATACTCAAATGACAATCCTTTCAGCAAAATACACACATACAAACATTTTCTAAGCGAGGAATAATATGCATCAATGAAATGAATAGTTTGCTCTTCAATTGATTATCTTTGATCCGTTAGATGTAGTACTTCTTGATAATTTAACGGAATAAATGATATCAGAAAAAAATGTTAAAGTCAATTGCCATTACTTCTATATTTCTTCCTATTTCTAGCATTAAGTAATTCTCTAACTTCAACTACTAAGTTCAATTTCAAAATATGTTTACTGTTGTTAATAAATGTTGTCATTTTCGGGCAAGACATAAGATAGATAATCGATTCTGTTTTAGAAACTAGTCCTCCGAAAAGCAAACTGATTCTTCCAAAAACTACAATTCAATTCCAATTTTCCAGTTCTAAAGTTTCAAGTGACAGTAGTACCTAATAATACATTTTTAATTTTTGAAATGCAATTGCAATTTATTCCTGAGCTTTCTGGGCTATTCATGCACAATTTTTTTTAACATAGTTAGCTGTACTTTTTGATAAGACTCTTTTTTGGGAGGACCATCTTATAAGTATTTCAATCAACTCTTGACAGCTCTCTCTTTGTATCATACAAATGTCAATTTAAACTCATGAAACAAAGCATAAAGCATATTTGTTAGTTTTTAAGGATTGTATAGAATTTACCTGTATATTGGCGTTTGAAGATCTTCACGATACCAAAGAACTAGGATGACATCATCAACTAATTTCTTACTATGCTCAGGAATGGAGATATCACAGGGTAAGTTAGCAGTCCCTTTTTCAACGGCCTGGACATCCGAAATCGGTACTGAAAAGAAAGTAAATACACTTATGAAATCATTGCTATTTTTAAAGTTTAGGTTACTTTACTGACGATCTTGCCAAAATTCTTAAGACATGTGTCATCATGCAGTGTTCACGGTAGATATTAAAATTTAATTGAAGCTATTGACGGCAATTAGGCAGTAGAAAGGAAGCGCATATATTTAAATGCCTCTTTGTCAGTAGGGAGGGATAGGACGAGTATGGTTAGGTGTTATGGTTAAAGCATTGGAAGTGCAATTAATTAATTACAGTGGGTGTAGCAAATGACATTAGTCCCTAAATGGCTTCACATTTACATTCAATAGGTAATTGGTAGATTGGTACAATAATGTCCACTGTCATGTCACTATCTAGCTATTTATTTAGAGGCCGGAAAGTGCATAGCGCCACCACCAGTTGAGCAAGGAGGACAAAATCAAAACTGAAATCAGGAGACAAATGGTGCAAATTGGTGGTTACTTCCTGTGCTATGACTGGACTAGATCGATGAGAAAATCCCTGGAGAAATCCACACGCTCGGATTAATTTCCAACCCGACATCAATGTTCCCAATTCCGCTGTGAACCTAAAAGGCTCGGAGCTAAACTCATTTTCTTGGCAGTTCCCGTCCTTAAACAACTTTCTCATTTTATTGCAATACACCATTTCATTTATTTACTCCATTTTCCTTCCATCATAAACTTGTGTATGTTTTATATTATATATTATTTTGGGATATATTCCCTGAAAACATACGTTTAGTAGGTGTAGCAGAGAAATCTATTGAAAATTTTACATTGTTTGGGTTTGAGAGTGTAGATTTATTGCGAATTCAATTGTTTATGGCGTAGAGTGAGCGGAAAATATAATTTAGAAAGTAACATACTGGCAAGTTTCGCATGGTATTATGAAAATACACAAGTTGTACATTAGAGGAGGGTTTTTAGTGAAGTGTCACCAAAGGTAAATTAGAGTTCTAGTTCTGATTTGCCAATAAAACCTTTTGAGTGTGTACATATATAGTGTGATTTGAGTTTGGAGAGAGAGAGGCATGAACTGTGCATAAATAAATAAACGTTCACGCTAGTATAGTGCAATGCAAGTCGGTAAATTATTCCATTCGCAGAGAGTTTAACAATGAAAAGGTCTCGTACATAATGAAAAGGACAAGGATGGAAATTGTACAAGGAGTGTATGCCAATTGGAAAGGAGAGAGAAAGTTCGAGATTCGCAACATGAATGCACGTTACACGTTTGAATTTATTTTCTTTTTTGCTCAGATTTATTACTTAGCACTTATTAGGCTGAATGTCAGTCAACCCAAAAGCGTCTGAGCCATTTTCAACAGCCTTACACATTGTATGAATATTTATATAGAAATAATTTAGAAAGGACTATAATTTATTCCTTTTAACTTATTAGGGTGGTGCTATGGAATGTTTGTCTACCTACTTATGATTCTACTCTAACAAATGCTACAGTAACTTTCTTTCTGTGTGTCTTGAATTGAATGGGATTAGTTACGAGGTGAAATACATTATATAAGGAGAAAGAGAAATCTGTCTGAGCCCACGAAGTCTATTTTCTTTAATCTACTCTTTAGCCTGATTTGGTTGCTGAGAGTCGGGGAAATGAAATGCAATGAAGTGTATTATGGAAAGGGCCTGTTTGTGCAGAGTTGGGATTAGGAGGTAGAGCATACGCGTTTTGTAAAATAATATATTGTTTCGTATGTTCTCTTTTCTTCGCATCGTTGAGTTCATGTTCCACAAATAGTATTTATAGTATGGGATCTGGCTGAAAAGCGTGCATGTCAAGACTCAAGACATGGTTCATATTACAGCTCCGCAGAAAATGTAATACATAACAGGAATTGTAAGAAAAGTGTTAAGGCTATATAAGGTTTAAGCAGTGGCAGTGAGAGAGCGGGACATAAATGTAGGTATTTGTATGTGTGTTATGTTTTTGTATGTAGATATAATGGGAGACCACAAATTTTGACCGCAAATTCCTCGCAGAGACTCCTCGTAGTTAGTTAGATAAAAGGGAAATGGGTAGTGGAGCTAATGGTTAAAAATAAATTTCGAGCCAAGATAAAAGGATGGCTGATGTTGAGGGAAAGTAACCTATATAGTGAATTTTATGTTCGTGGATATTAAGGGCCAACCTTAAACCTGTCTCTTCCGACTTTCCCACTCTTTTACAAGTCGAAGGAAGCTGGCTAACTACATATTTCTCAGTCCATCATAGTGCCGATGGTTTTGTAGCCCAGTTCGAGTTGGGCTACGTAAGTAGTAGTGTGAGTGTGATGCACTAATGTATTGAATGTAAAGCAAATATCAGAGCGAGAAGCCAAAGGAGCCACAGCCGAGGATTTTCTGGCAGGAGACACCCGACGGAGCGAATAAAACATCAACGAACGATTTCTCAGCTTTTTACTTTTCTCCAAATATAGTAGCTGTAGAAAAGAGTTTATCAATTCTCCTTTCTTCCCTTGCCTACGATTTCCTTGTCTGCTACACAAAAGAAGTCGCACTGATGGTTATGTAGTCGTAGTAAAAGTTGTAGCGCTAACTTATCTCTCTCACGATATACTACTACTCTCTCCTCGTTATATATAATACGTGATAACCATAACAGGGCAATAGAATTTATTTAGAATAAGCACTGAACTCACATACACAGTCAAGGCAAGGCAATCCAAGAGAGTGTGCACTAGCAGAACATTCAACTTTCTCCAAATCAGTCCAAAACTAGTCAGACAGAGAGCAGTGCCAGGGACAGTGGTACAAAATAGAAAATACCAATCCAAACTGGAAAGGAACGTGAAAGTTCCTCTTTCTCTCTCTGTATGTATGTGTATGTATGTGTATGTATGTTAGTACAGTAGAAAGAGATAGAGAGAGAGAGAGAGAGAGAGGTACATTACACACAGGCTAAGATGATGGCATAAGGAGCCAAGTGTATTATATTATCTATGGAGGATCTGGCAAAGAGCGGATGCGGGTGGAAGGTCGAGGCCCTTGCATCGATCTCTTCTTTTCCCGTTTCCAACTATGTACTAGGCTTTCACTTCACTTTCTCCTCGCTCTCTCCACTACACAAGAGATACGGAGTTATTTATATATCACGCCAAAAAAGCCCTATAATCAGCTTTCTCCAACGGAGAAAGTTCTAACTTTCTACTTTCTCTTACTTACCATTAGTGCATTTCACGTTCTTTCCTTTCTCATGCACACTGGAGCTATTAGAGTTATGAAATGAGTGTCAGGTCTCCTAGTATCTACTTATATATTTACATCATATATTATTTTGTCATGCTTATATATTCAAATATACAAATAGACACACACCATAGAGGAGACAGAGAGGAACTCACTCGGCGAGCGATCCTATATCCTCCTTTCTAATTTACTTTCTCAACTTTTCTATTGTATAGGGATGAGAGTGCTGGAGGCGTCGATCGGCAAGTGAGACTCAAAGGAGGAAGACACAGTGCAGAAATGGAAAGAAAGCACCTTGAGCATGAGAGGTGATAAGGGAATCATGTGCAAATTGCATACTAAGGTTAGCACTTCTTTATTCCCTCCGACGTAAAACTCTTTTTACCACCAAAAACTCTCATTGGGCACAATTGAGGGCGAAACAAGGAGACTGTGCTCCTATACACACAGGGAGGAGGGATGTATAGAATAATGACAAGTTGGCGAAAAGGAAGTGAGAAGCAAACGAAATGAAGCCATCGTTTCCTAACTCCAGTCAAGTCAGCTTAGTTTAGGTTGAGTGATCCCACAGCTCCAGGTAATTGGCTAATTGAATCACTCGCGCTCTAGATTGGATAACGGAACGAAGAGTAAGCTGGTGGGAATATTGGAGTCCATGTGATGTGTTCTGGTTTAGTTTTACTACTTACTTACTATTTCCCTATCTCCACTCCAATAAACTACTCTTCCACACAGAGATCTCTCTCCCTCACTCGACGACTTCACTAAGAATTAGTTTGTTAAGGGGCGATGAGAAATTACCAACTACTGTAGTGTAGTCATGTTGTCTGCACATAGAAAGTAGTAAAAGACTGTTAAGTTCCTATGCGTACACTTTAGTAGTCAGTGGCTCTGTGAGTGAGAAAGTTTAATATTAGTTCGACTTGTTCTTCACCCAGTAGCCAGAAAGATCTTCAGCCCTAGAAGAATAAAGAGATAGAATAGCGAATAGCTTAGTTAGTAGATTAGGAGCAAATCATACGCTACTTTAGTTTCCGTTAAGATATAGTTAGTTAGATGCTACGGCTTTTTCCGTCAAATTAAATTGCCTACTGCGACCTTATAAGTCACCATAACTTAATAAATTGATGATTAGCTTACCTTAGCTAACGGGAGCTACACATTCATCCTTTTACCTCTCTACCTCTCCATTCCTTAGCCCATCATAAGTGCGATCTTTATCAATTGGTATGCATAGCTCTTCTCATCCTATACATTCCTCTCTCTCTCTATTCAGCCAATGGCCATAAAAAGAGCACATTCTGTCTGATTTATAAGGCAAGGATTAAATAATTATCAACCCCTTTTATTCACTCCCAAAACTCCACTCAATTTTAGCACATTACTTTTTCTTAATCGTATTTACACGTTCGCGGACTTTGTAGAATCCCTTCTATGTAGTAGCCGACAACTTCATTAACTCTATCCTAACCCTACCCACATACCACCCTCACACACACTGCTATATTTATACTTGAAACATTTCCGTTTTACTACTAATTTTACATATAGCTTATAACATCGTAATAAAATCCATAGCCAAAGGAAAGTAGTACATGTACTTCAGCAGGGGTCCGTCCGCTTCTAATTACTTTACCATTAATTCATTACAATTTTCTTTGCTCACCAACATAGTTTTAATCGATCCTTTAACCCACTTGCAATACACTAAGTATTGGATTAGATTAATCGGTTTATTACGAAGCACTACATGCTACCTGTTTTAAATTACTTGCTGGATTGACAGGAACATACACGTGCTCTGACATAAATCACAAGGCTGAAAAAGACAGAAATTATTGATAGCCTAATTCAGCTCCACTAACCAATTTATTCTCCAAAAAACTCTGCATGACTTCTTTAATTCTTAGCTATTATCTGTCATAGTGAGCATGTATTTATTTTCAAAGCATAATTTCTGCTGCGATATTTCATTAGGTACAAAGTAAGTTAATTGCCCCAATTTGAGTTTGAATGCTTAAAATAGAATAAAGTTGGTATTCATAGGTAGTTTTAATTTTTTCTAATAGATTCAATTGACGTTCGTAACTTTGTCAGTATCATAGTTATGAAATTTGAACTGGGATGTGATGAATTGAGGAAGTTAAGTCTTACATAGTAATAGTCCTGTTTGCAAAACATTTAACTTGTGAAAAGTAATTGTAAGTTTATATAGCGAAGAATCAGGAAGACAGTTGAAGAGTTGAAACAATACACCCGTAAATAGAAGAACTGAAACAGTTAGAAAGTTTGAAGTGAGAGTAGAAGAAAGTGTAGTTTATGGTATGAGAAAAAGTATTAGGGGTGACGGTACGTCATGTTTTTCAGTGAAGCTGAAACAAAATCTTGCATAAGTGATGGAGAAGAGAGACTAAGGGTAGGGAGCATATTTCCCAATTCTCTGTTGGAGGAGCAATGGGTAAAGGGCTAGGAAAATTAAGCAATGGTTTTAAAGCCTATCTATGAATGAAAGGAGTTGTTGGTAGGATTGGATATAGGATGGAATTTAGTGGTAGTTTCCTGAAATAAACTGAAGTAACTATATTATATACAAGACATTCGGGACGTGTTAAGTTCAGTTAAGTCAAGTTGTAGGAGAAAGTAGGCTAAGACAACGTCCGCCAAACCACGGCATGTCAACTTTAACAAGTAAAGTAAAGGTTTACTTACAGCAACTAACGTAAGCCACGATGGTATCCGAAAACCTTAGGTGGTTCATTTGCGACTCTAACTGCCACTGCACTGTTTTAAGTTTATCTATACACACATGGACAGAGATATAGGGACTCTTCCTAAAATAGTTTCACAAGTCACATGTAGTACTTAGTTCTGTGTTCACTTCTCATGACAGTTAGTTTGTGTGAATCAGATAACACTGTTTATTCCGTCTGGTTTAATTTTTTATGCTCTATAGGTACATTCTCCCTGGCAGGGCATGGCATCACTAGCACTTAAACAAACGAAAAGTATTTCTAAGTAGCGAGCTGTGTATCTGTCTCTATATCTATGAAATTAAGTTAGCAGCATAAATATAGCACAAAACTCTTCCAAATCTACACGGCTACCTATATATTTACTCGAGTCGAGAGAAACACTGCCAAAGTAACTTTTGCACAGATAAAGTTAACCAACACCGTTTCTGTTCTCATTGTTGTTTTAGTCTGACAACCGGAAATGCCAACTATCACACCACTCTATGAGTCGTAAATGAAGGAAAAACTTATATATAGACACTCTACATATATTCGGACACACAGTGCACATATAAATGTGCTTGGAAATATTATATCACTATAGGAGAAAGTCTTAGTGTAGTTATTTTATAGTATATATAGAGAGATAGAAAAGGAGATGGATCCAGAGTTTCTCTTATAAATGCTTAGTACTTTTACTTTACCTATGTATGATTGTGCCCTAACAATTGACTTTGCTTTGCTGACTCTCAGGAGTAGGAATGACTTGACTAGAAAGAGCAAGAGAAAATCACTTTTAACTGTTTCAGTCAGCGAGTTATCTTGTTGGAGAAAATTTTCGGCTCAACTTTAACGCGACTAACTTTTACGACAATATTTTAGCGTCTGTTAGTAGACATGCAGTCAGAGTCGTACTTTGACTCCAACTCGTACAGAAAACTATATCATTTTATTCCCTCACCCTTCTTCTACTTACATTCTTCTCAGATACCTACTACTCTTACTCTAATATTAGTGACGTACCTACATGTACTATCACTTACTTATGTTTACTTATACCCACACGAGTTGCTATATGTTGACTTATTTACTACGGAATTTACTCAAGATACTTTTAGACATGTGTGTGCGAATATTTGCACAAAGAGATACTCAAAAGAAATATCTATCACAAGAATTTATAACTATGGAATTCTTCTTCTGAGAATGTCTTGGCTGAAAGTAAAGTAAGGCCACATACACAATTATAGCTGTGCATAAATGATGATACTATTTTTAAAGGATGTAAGCTCACACGCATATTAGATGGAAAGCCAAGTTCACTATTAGCATCCGTAATAGTCCATGCCATGAAGTAGCAAATATTATTGTGAACTCAGTATGTAACTATTGCATAGGAATCAGGCAGTAGAATCTACTTGAGGGAAAGGAAACGCACAGAAAGTAGTTGGAGCCGTCTCGTTGAGTCAAAAACTTCAGTTGTTGCCAGAGTGGCGTGGTTCCTTGTCTACTGAGCTAGCTAAATGAGAATAGTATAAGTTACATTCCTCTTCTTTCTGCAAATACACTTAAAACCGAGCCGCCGCTCAGCCGTCTATTATTTCCGCTGCGGAAGTTTCCTCAGAGCTAACTTAACTCGCATTAACTCAATAGAACTTATTATTATATCCTTGCTCTCTCCTATACTGTGAGTGGGTGAGTGAGTGAGTGAGTGGAAGTGCATATAGCTAAAGTTATACCGTAAAAGAGTTATAACAAGAATTCCAAAGCATCTCCATTCCCATTCCTCTATCCTAATGTTTCCCTATGTATATTCTGTATCCCCAAGCAAATTCGACTAGATCTAGAAATTATTGCCTGGTAACACTTGCTCGTTAAGGAACATTTGGCTTGGCTTAGCTTGGCTTAGCTTTCTCCTACACCCCATACCTAAATACCTACGAACGTACATACTTCCCTTACTACTTGCGTACGTATTACAATTCCTCTGCCTTGTTTTGCCTCCAGGCAACTTTCTCCCGCTCTATTTCCATTCTACATCTTGTTTTCTTTCTTGCATTTTCGGTTTCTATAAAAGTTTTGAGAGTTGACCCCAATAGGGGCAATATCATTGTACATAGGAGAAACAAAGAATAACTTCACACTCTTAATGCCATGTAGTTACTTAATTTGTTGAAACTTTCCCAAACTTATCTCTCTTATCTCTTACACTTTGAATGACTGACTATCCCCCTTATCTTTCGGAAAGTAGAATTTTCTTGGATAATTTCCTAGTTTTGCTATAAGCAATGGATTTAACTTTTGGATGAGAATTTAGCCATGCTGCATTATTAAGTATTGTGTACGTACCACTCTCTCCTCTCTCTCTTCACTGCTATTCAGCTCCTGATGAGAATTAACTAAGGAAGGACTTTTGGGTGTATATGCTCCACACTTCCTCCACTCATAAATGTCTAGGTAGTATACACCGTTTTATCGATTGGGACGTGGTGCACTTATTAGATAGGCAAAGCAGGCTTACGTATTACCACGTTAAATTTCCTTTTAAATTCTTTAGTGTGACTAGAGTCCTTGAATCTGGGCAATCATTTGGAATGCTAATTGATTGCATTGCGTGAATTTCCATTGCCCATTAAATTTAAATTGTTACGACTAGCCAACACGTTTTCTCAATGACTTCATTTAATTTTATTGCTCAGCTATCGATTCTTATCTGTATTTTGTATTCCTTCTGCACAAATTCATTCCCAGCACTTGCGTTTACTTATATACAGTTAAACCCTACAAATAGCCAGCAATAGTCCTCGCAAGGAATCACCTCCTATCGCTCTATTTATAACGTGAACCATATTCTTAGCATATTTCTTTGCCGAATTGCCTGAATTTAACAATTATTTTATGTTTATGTCATATCCTTTGATCTAAAATTAAGATTGGGTACTAGTCGATTACCAGACCTTCCCTTATTTACTAGATACTCCTTCCGTAAAGTTGTAGAAAATATTTTGATGTAATATTCTACATTTTATAACTCAAAAAACAAGATATTTATATCCAAGTAAGTCATTTACATTACAACCAAACAAATAATATACAGGCCAAAATTGAGAATGACAAAAATTCCCATACACAAAATTATGTGCAATTGTATATTAACAATAATATTATTTCAAAATAAACAGATGAAGTAGCAGAATGGAAAAAGATATGTATCTATTCGATAGTATCAATAAAATTGCTAATTTGAAGTTAAGCCTTCTATTGCTAAATAAAGTTGAACTCATAATAATATTGCTTTGAGTTAGTACCAAACTAGTGTTTGGATATCATGTACCTTTTATAGTTTCATGTAGTTTGATTTTGATTGTTGAATAAGTATATGTATACTAGAATACATTTAACTTTGAATAATTCAGACAATACAAAAGTCACACGTCTTCGGTCTGTGCATAGCAATGTTTTCTAATACTAGGGAGATGATATATATGTTATAAGATCTAATAGTACACACATGTAAATAGTGGAGAGTGTGTATAGTGCACATATACATTTTTGAAGGCATGACTGGTTCATGTTCAAGACAGGAGTAGCGGACACGAAGAGACAAGGCACAGAGGACGTATGTGAGTGTAAGTGAAGACGACATTTGACTTTGCCCGTATTTTCTGCACATTGAATGCATGCATGCATGCTCTCGACTTCCACGCACGCAGTTTGTCTCTCTAAGAGAGAATTGTAGGAAAATATTCATGTGACAAGAGAAGATTTGAAAGTCGACTTGAAAGGAATTTAGAGGACTTGCTCCGTTCTTTCCTTCTCTGTCTCTCTACTTTTAGGAGAGTAGAACTCGCCTCTCTTCTGGTTTCAGCTCTTCTCTGCTCCTTTGGATTGGACCGTTCTTTTGGAAAATGAAAAGTGGATCGAGTGACTATAGTTTGACTCTGTCTACAGATCCTTCCTCTCATCCTCTTGGAAATAGAGATACAGCAATAGCATTTGGGAAAAGAATTGAAGCGACAATATAGGAAGAAACCTTAGAGCATCTACACATATAATGTACAGAACAGAGATACACACGCATGGATGCTTTATACGTAGCTAGAATACAGTAGGACATAGCGCCGTGTTGCTATCTCTTCTTTTTAGAAGGTAGCATCAGCAGAGCAAGAGAAAACAGCAAGAGCCGGAGGATCCATGATGTGATCCACATCACAAGGCAGACAGACACACACACTGTACATAATGTCACTTAATATACAGATGAAATAATAGCCTATACATATATTTATTATGTAATGCCGAGGCTGTGGCCTTAGGTCAGAGCGTTATTGCATATTGTCTCGAATCACCAATCTCACTGCCTACATCACCTATTACATTTTATTATCATATAAAAACTCTCGAAAAACTGATATGTGCTCATGGTCGCGGAAAATTCCACGTTCTAAAGACCAAGAAATAAGTTTTTATCAAGAAATCATAATACTTTCCATGTAGCACTTGTTTATAAAGCTCAATTTTGCTAATTAAGAGTATAGGGAGTAGTTGCGTTGGGAGAATAAAGGGAAAGAGAGTCTGGAGCGAGATTTCTAAATTTTTAGACCACGTAGTAGTGGGCTCCATGCTCAACTTGAAACTACCACACATACATTATGCAAAACGTGTACAACAAATATAGCGAGCTAATACATTTTTACTTCGCTCTATATGAATTCCGTTATAGTTGTGACTGAGTTCCGTAGAGCTCTATTCTCTTTTGCCTGATTTTGCTCATGTATGTTGGAAGAAGGAGAAATGAGGATGCACAGGAGTACTATAGAAGTACTAGACATATATGTGGTTCCCTTCAACCAGTGTGTAATCGGTTTGAAGTCTCTCCCGCTTTCCATCTTCGTAACTAAAGCCCAGCCACGTAGAAACCAGAAACTACCCTTTCAGAATAGGTTAACATTATTTCATTCTATTAGGCATAGAGTTACAGTCACTATATAAGTTTTGCATCATTTCTACTCTGTATCTGTAGAGGGCATGAAGAATTTATAAAAATTCTTTAAAGACAATATCTCATCTTCATCTACTTGCTACATAAAAACAAAGTATCTGGAATTATTTGAGTGTAGTGACCTGTAATGCTATCTCCATTAAAAAAAGAATCATGGCTATTTAAAGACAGAAGTTACTGGTGCTTAAATAGCTTAGCTCTCTCTCTCTCTCTGTGTAACTAATAAAATTTGTATCGAATAGGAAAGTTAGTATGAAAGAGGAGGTTGGGAATATAGAGCACATCTTGTGTATAGAAAGCAATAAATTAGAAAAGGCTTAGCTACATCGGAATATTGATGCATTCTGTAGGAAAGAAAGGAAATCTCTACATAGAGTATTTGTATAGGTAGTTATTGTGTAAATGTGTAACAGCATTATTCTATAGAGATAGTAGAAGTCTTCATGTATCTTTTGTTCTTGTGCATTTACGGATACTCGTCTTCTATTTCGAATGGAAAACGAAATAAAAAAACAGGAGAAAAGCGAACGAATGTGAATGAAATGGTTGGTTGAATAAAAAGAGAAGAGTAGGCACTACTTATAGGCAGGAGGGAAAGACTGGACGATATGGATGGGAATAAAAATTCACAACACATACGTTCGGTCACTTTTTATGCAGCTCTGAAGCGTTTACAGGGAGAGAGTATTGAGGAAATGTTTTGATGTCCAGTTTAGTTGGAAAGGAGAGCTAACTGAGGCCGTCTTAACTTAACTCACGTAAGGAGAGGAGGAATTCTTGAGGTTCCTCTGCTCAACTAAGTAAGTAAAAGTAAAGTGGACCAAAGTAGGAAAAAGTTCACTTTCCCTTCCTTTCTCTCCGTTCACTCACAGTCACATCACTGCTTATGAATATAACACATAATATATAGCTCTGATAATATATAACACATGTAAGGGTTATGGTCGCTACCCCATTGCTATCTATTTGAGTTT
>JAAAYG020002874.1:0-30640 GCA_009936455.2 Tomocerus minor
GGTAAAGCAGAAGTGTATCGTCAGTAAAATAAGATGTGGGCAATTTTCTTTACAGCACAATTTATGTGCGCATCTAAACCCTTTCAGTCCCGTCGCAGACAATGCTGAGGCAAAAAAGTTAGAGATAGTACTAGTACTAGTTCATAACGGTGTAATATCTTGTTATTGTGAAATAGCAAATCTATATGTCAGCATTAACTTTGATGAATAGGTAACAAGAAATTCGTATCGGTGTCACTAGGCCATGATTAAATGAAGGGGAAATGACTGCTTTGCATCTCTTCGTGTAATTAATTTGCATATCGTAAAAGGAAGATCTGTTTGAATACAAATAATAGAATATAGAAACATTATATGAATGTGAATGTTTAGTACCTAGCAGGTAGGATGCACAAGTTAAATGGAAGATAGCTCCGAATTCAGTCTCTCTCTTTTGATCAATACATAATGGTGAAATGGAGAGATTGAATCTATTCACTCTGGTAGTAGGGCAGAGTACTAATACTCTGTTTATAATTGGATGCAAGAACCCAGAAAGCGTAACCATTGAAACAACATCCGACCCTTTGAGCAAAATATGAATACGTAATGAATTTTGGCCAACTTTGAAGGCAGTAGCAGTGTGCAGACTGTACCCTTGTGCTCATTGAGGGGTCTGCTCTCTATAATTTTCCATTACTTCCCTATAGTTAGTTGGGAAACATTATTTCATGGCTAGCACCATATATCAAAAGTTACAATCTGAGTTGCATTCTGGAAATTGTACTAGTGTATTGTGAGTGAGTTCATTTAGGAGAGGAGTGGAGGAGGATAGGATTACCAATTATTTATTAGGACGGGGATAATATTAGTAATGAGGTTGGCAGTGGAACTACTCTTGAGAAAGATGGAAGAATGCAGGGAACGAGCGGCAGTCAACCGTTTACTGTCATTTAATGACTTTGCGTTTGCTTTGAAAACCTCTGCTCTTCTTAGTAGTAAGTATAATGCAATATCAGGAATCTGTTAGATTTACTATCTCTCTAGTTGTGCATAGATAAACTTTTTAGTGGGAATCTATTAGGAGGACATAAGTCCGAGAAGCATTGAAAGTAATGGTTAGATATTCCAGGGAGAGGATAGGATATTGTTTGCTATGGATTCCAAGATCTCCGAGAGTGTAATTTATGGGAACGTTAATTGAAATAGTAAATATGGCTGAAATGTTTTTTCCTCCTACCTCTCAGGCATATGGATGGCTAGGAAAAAAGTTTTGGGAAAATGTAGAGATGTGCAGATTCCGTTTTTATCCGTGTAAGTGAATGGTGAAGTGGGATTGTGGGGAAGAGGGTCTCATAGTTTCTCGACTAAAACTGAAACGTAACTTAGCATGGTTGGATTGATATAGTTAGTATGATATGTTGATATGGATGTACAAGGCATTCAATTTTTTCCTGATCTGTGCCAAAGATATGGAACAAGAGTGACTTGAAATCGATTTCTGGAAAGCCATGTAGATGAAATATGGTCTAATATCGAATCTCGGATAAGATTACACAAAGGTCTAAATTCAGCTTGTAGGATCCTGACTGAGTCGGAAGACATGAGAGAGGAAGGAGTATGAATGCGAAACGTAGATTCAAACATTTTGGGGCACAAGTTGAAATATAAAACCCAGTGCTACTTACATTATTGTTATACATATAGATTTGAGAGATGCGGGATGCTCTTGGCATACGAAGCCAGCACACACAGATAGATAGATAGATAGATATGTATACTTTTGATCTTTGCCTCTACGTTGCATGTCGAGTCAGATGAATGCGCAGAGGAAAACCAAAAATCGGCCAAGACTCCTTCAGCGTGGCTTGCCCTTATCTAACAACCTATTCTCCTACATCATCCCTGCCTTCATTGAAAATGACACTTTTATACATTATTGTTATTATTATTATCATATGTACTGCTTGGCTATGAGACTAATGATACTGCTTTCGGAAACTGTTTAGAGGACTTACAGGGCAGTTATTGATTATATCTGCTAAGAGATATAATAATGCCCGACCCGGCTACATTCCCCACTACAATTTCACATTGACTCTCGCATTGCATTGCATATGGGAATGATACGGGAAGAGAAAAACGTTATTGCTCTCGAATTCTACTTACACGGCATTATTACGTATTTTTAGAAACACATTCAAGTCAAGTAAACGCAGACTATTATTAAATATTGTTCGACTCTCGTGGAGAAATCGAGGGGAAGAATAGGAAGGGAAATAAGAAGTTAATGCCCAGTATCCGTCATATTGTCTAAATGCTAGATGATTAAATCCGCCAAGTCGCAAATGATTATTCCCCTAATTTTTCCGACATGGATTATTATTTCTCAGAGACCTAAATAAGATATCCCCTCTTATTGGCAGCAGTCTTTTTTCCTTTCCCCTAACCTATTAAGGACGGAGCCATTCCCTAAATTCCCTTTATTTGCTTTTCAATGTCGGCATCCACTTGTCCTAATAATATCAAATAGGAGGCAAACTGCGAGAACAATTATTACTTAAAAATAAGCGATTTTTTATCACGGAATTTACTCACATTTTCGTACAAAGGAAGAATTAGGATTTTTTATAGTTCCTTCCTTCTTTTTTTGTAGCAAGGATTTTTTACACTTTTCTGTGTCTTATTTTGCTGCTATTACGTTTTAACCTAAACTGAGTTTTCTGCTATCTCTTACATGTACAGTAAACTAGGTTGAATTTCAGCTGTGTTCCAGTTTTTCATCAGCACACACACGATAGTGATCTTATTGGATCTCTTGACAAGGGACTGTCTTGTCTATACTGACAAACAACGTAGAAAAGGAGTAAGTGTATCAGTTCTATGTGAAGTAAGTAAAAATAGTTGTATGTAGAGTTGGAGATAGCTGAGCTGCATTCATGGCATGCAATTGTAATGCATTGTACAGAGCAGCTCGCCTTCACTTCACTTCAGACAGAGTTTGAGAAGAATGAGAACTCGCTATTTTCTTTTGGCTATAGATAGTGGTGTGAGTGATGTATAGGGATATAGTGGTGGAGAAAGCCGTGTGAGTGAATTGTGTCTGTGTCTCTGGCTGTTTCGTGACTTGGAGTTGGACAAGGAAGAGGAGAATGAGACAAGGCTGAATGGATGGAATGATATTGTAACATATGCCAGGATCCCTATTGCTCCTTTCTCTACATTCATCTCTGGTGGTGAAATGGGCGCAAAGTTTTATTAGTACATATATGCCCTTCCATACATGTAAATATCTGTAGTTAACTCAAAACTCCCTGCTGTGAAAGTAAAATAGACCACAGAGTGGCTGGAAGCAGAATTCTGTGTACGATATTTAGTAGGACTATTCAGGGAGCAGTGTGCTGAAGTAGAGCAGAGTTGCATTGAATCTGATAGGATTTGACTGCTGTACTCATGCAACGTATCAACGTTCAGACATTCACTACAGTGGATTATAGAGATGGATGCAGGAAAAGATTAGAGCTTAAAAAGGTTTAAGCTTTAGCACTGCATCCTCTCTTTTTGACTTTCACTTACTTTCTCCTTCTCTTTCACTCGCTCCCTTTCTTTTCTTGCTGAAAGAAATGCATTCTAGCCAGGTTATGTCCTCTTTCCTTCCTTATACTCTTATCTCACACTCTCTTATACAAAACACATTTTTTACAAAGGCTACTATATACTATAGCATATATCTTTTTCAAAACTATACATTTATCTTTGATATAGTCTCTAAATCTACTTGTGTACACTTGGTATTAGAAAACAGTGGCGTATGTTCACGTTTGTATACGTGGAGTAATAGAAAGCTCTGTTTCACGGGCATTGTAAATTATGGGTGGACGTGTTTCTAATAACAAGTAAAAAATTTCATCTGCCAAACTTGTCACTTGACTCCGTCTCAAGTTTGCAGTAGATCACTCTCCGACTGTTCGCCGCTCTTCTTATTAGTTTGTTTTCTCGAGAGGAGGAAGAGATAGTTTTCCTTCCTGCTCTCACTGAATGTTCTAAGTAATGCGAGTGTGATGGGTGGGAGAGAGGAAATGCAGTGCGTAGTCACGTTGCTCCTCGAGATGACGCAGCCGACAATAATAATCCCGTTGGAAGGGGAACTGAGGATTAGCTCCGTTCCTCCTCTTCGCACACACCAACGCAACACCATCGCATTGCATGCACGTCTCAGTCTCCACTCATAGAGCTGTTCCCTGCAAAAATACAGATACATATAATTAGATTTAGCTTGTGATTAATTGAATCTTTTCTTCGCGAACAGAATTTGGATTTTACTATTAATTGAAGCAAATGCAAAGCGAGAGCCGAGGGTGAACTCTGAATTTATTTGACACGAAAAATCAAATTATCTAGCGCTCCAGACCTTTCAATTTAAACTAATACTCAAATCAACCCCTTCACAGCTTTTACGCCATACAATTTTAAAATAATTCCTTTAATAATTGTTGACTAGTATACTCAGATTAATAGAAGATTTTTCGAGTGTTGTATGTTGTGTATTGTATGGAATCTTTTATTAGATTACGTGCTTCGTTGCATATAAGCACATTTGTCAAATATTTATTGTGGAAAATAGTGTATTGAATTTAGACGTAATTTTCACGGTACTTGTTAGTTTTGTGCTATTGCTGGTCGTCAGACAATTTTAAAATAATTCATTTATATTTGTTAATTGGTATACACAGATGCTTTTCCATTTTATCTTGAAATTCGTTGAAAATAAATTACATTTGTCAAATATTTAATGTGGAAAAGGGTATAATGAATTTAGACTTGAGATTTTCGTAGAAATTTGTTTGCGTTTCGGAATTGTGTTTGTAGGAAGATGTTTTTTCCTCGGTTGATTCATGTAAATTAGACATGCGTGGTTTGTGTGCATGGTTAGTTCTGTGTCTTGCGAGAGTAATTTAATTCTTAGCCATGCATGCATTGCATAGGAGCAGATGATTCTCTGTTCTGCTGTGCAAAATTCATTAGTTTCTCTTCATGTGTTTAATTCTCATCCATCAATTTGTGAGAGAAGCTATGTGTGGATTTTCTTCTTGGAAAGTGATTCAAGGTATTACTTTTGCAGACGTTGTAAGTGATAAGGCAGGAATATGCTCTACATATAGGAGAGTAGAGGGAAGTGCTAATGATCTGACTTGCGAATGAAATGAAGGAGAAAATTGAGTGCGGTTCTAATAAGAGAAGCATGACAAGATTTGCGGTTGTTGCAAATTGGAATGCTAGTGATCTCTCTGCAGAGTACGCAGAGTAGGATAGCATTTGGTGCAATATCTTTCGGTTGAATAGTTGAGTAGAGCACGCAATGCAATATGCAACACAGTGGAACAGTTTCTGTTTTGTAATTGGGAGTGAAGTGTGGATATGAAGAAGATAGTGGCGTGCATTGAAGATAGATAGGCAGGCCTATGGCCATGTAGCTTTGTAAGACGTAAATGAGCTGTGCGATTCTTAGGACTTTAATGAGGATATTAGGAAGAGTGGTGTGGGTTATGTATGTAGACTAATGAAAATTGTATCTATGTTGAAAGATAGGGGACTGCATGCATGTATGTATGTATAGTGTACTTAGTTGTAAGTGAGTTAAGTATGTTAGTAAAAAGGAAAGTGTGGTAAGTAGGGCGAGAAGGACAAAACAGAAAGAAAGTGCCTCTATCTTACTTAAGGAAAGTAGTGTGGCTATAAAAAGGAGGAAGGACAGCGGGTATAGTCAGAGAAGACTAACTGTGTTAGTACATATTACGTAAGTTTTACTACGACTTATCGTTAGCAAGTCGAGATAAGCAAATAAAGTAGCCTAAGTCCTCGCGCTACATCACACGAGGACTTTCTCCCTTCCCTCCAGCAGCTTTCTCCTCCTGGCTCCATGGCTTATCCAAAAGGAAAGAGAAAATAGATAGATGTTGTCTCACCCGTCCTATTTCTTCTTTTTAAGACGCAAAGGAGAAACTAAAGTTAGGAGTAGGAGGCTAAGCGAGTGAGTGTATGTAGGAGACGGCAAGTAAAAGTGGAGGACGGATTGGAGATGAAGAGAAAGAGAGAGATGCAAGTGGAGACTAAGTAAGTATCCGAAGATAGAGAAGCCCATCGAGTGTTGGGATGCTTCTCATGATCAAGTTATCTATCTCCTGGGCCGTTATAATTAACGTTTCCGCCCGACTTGATGAAAACTGTCATTCTGTTTTATATGTTCCTCTCTCCTCACGGCATCTCCTACTATATTGCTATATAGATAGAATATAGGTATATAGAGTGGAGTTGGAGGAGAGAGGGAAATACCTTTGAGTCGTTCATACTTATTAGGTGGTAGGGCAGTCTCTGACTTCCCTGCATCTCTTCCCTCCATTTATCCAACGCAACATCTCACAGATGCACTTATGTACTCCTCCACTATCATAAGCATTATCTATCTGCATTAGTCGACATCTCCCTTCATCTATATTTCTATTTTGTAGCCATTTTTCATTGAAAAGTTCGAGGAGGAGAGGAGGAAACGTCTCGTGACTCTCCTCCTTACATTTCCTTTAATTAAGAGCTCCTTAGGCGAAGTATCTGAGTCACAATTAAGAGCACCGGTCCTCTAGCATCTCCCTTTCTAGTCTTTATCTTTGCCTGGGAGTAAATAATATAAAAATACAGCGGGTAATAATATTATTTTACTGGGGACTACGTTATATGTAAGGAGTAATGCATAGTTTAGGATATTAAAGGAATTTTTCATGATGACAGGATGGAAGATCCTTTGTTGAATCTCTCTCCGTTATTTTAGTTCATAGAATGCGTTGTGTTTCTTGGTAATCGCATTTAGTTATAACAATAGTGCCAGCTCGGAGCTTAGTGCTGAGTAGTTGAGAAGAAGAGAAACTTAGTTTGCTCATAGTAATAAAATTTACTTTGTTCCTCCATAAAATTGGAGATTGACTAGGTTGAGCTCTTGAAATCTTGACGCTTATTCTTATCACATCCGTCAACTTTCTTTCAACAGTCAAGATGTTTCCCCTCCTTTAAATAGGTGCGCTGAAATAGAGAGAGGTGTCTTTGCTTTAGGCATCATCCTTAAAATATTATACGGAAATCTTATAGCATTAGTTTGAATCTTATGACCTGAAAGGAAAATAAAAGAAAACACAAGAGTCCCTGACTGCGGAGAGTTAAAGAGAAGATTTTACTCATCTGCCATGAGAAAAGTAAGTATTCCTGAGAATGACAAACGGGAGGGAGCGGAGAAAGAACTAGAAAGTACTCAGGAGAAAGCAGAGGAAAATTGCCAGACTCTTTTACTCATGCCATGCAATGATGAGACTTGAGACGAAATCAAAGCCAGAGAAGTTCATACGTACTAACTTTAGATCTATATATATGTAACGAGTTAATAGGTGGAAAGAAAGTGGCTACACACGTACAGAGTTACATTATATGCGTGTATGTGTAACTTTGTTGAATTTCTGGTAGGGAGAAAGAGAGTGGAAGAGTGATTTCTGATTTCGTGACATGTGGTGCCATGTTGAAAAGTTTTATGTCTGATCATAAAATTTTCTCATTTTTCAGACGACCAGAGGAAAGAGAAAAGAATAGAGATCGCCCTATAGTAAAGAATACTTCGGCCGACTCTGAAACTGGATTCTTTTTCTGATTGTAAACCTCAAAGAAAAGAAGAAACGAAAAAAAACACAGTGAAGGACACATGATCGTAGAGAGAGAGGAAAACCACGTAAAGGAGCGAGAAACAGTGTTTTCCTATCAAAGTATCCTTGTCTGACATGCATATATGTGCGCACTTCTATAAGTAGCACATGACATAAACGTAAACAACAATAGAAGGAAGAGCCAGTTGCACTTGTCCATTCTGTGTACACACAGTGAGTGAACTCATATATGAGCACATATACAAAGTGACAAATTTTGCAAACTATCTGCTCTGGAGCAATGAAAGGATAAAGAGTCTTAGAGAATAATTGACTAGACTTTGACTTTTGTCCTTGCCAGGCCTCCCTTGCTCCACTGAGCACAGAAATACATTTCCAGGAACTTGTAACGCAAGAAAGTGCGCCGAATATATAGGACAAATAAATAAGTGAGTTATACACACACGTATGTACACATTATATTGTAGGATTTTGGATTTCCAAGGACTTTTTGAAGCAGTGACTTATTAGCCACTACTGTACTACTCCTCGCTCTATTTTATCAGGTTGGTGACCCCTTTTTAAAAACTCTTGCTTTCCCTCTTTTCTGATTTTATGTGTAACTCCACTTGACTTCGTAAACCTCTTTGTTTTTATGCTCATCAAAATTAAATCTTGTCCATGACTCTTTTTACGACTATTGGCAAGGTTAGTACTGAGCACGTCTTTCTTAAGTGCAGCTCAGCACTTGTATAACTTTCATCTTTTTCTTACTCGCAGAATTTGTTGTTTCTTTCCTCTCTTACAATCTTGTGCCTCAAACAGGCAGGCCAAAGTATATACACTAAATTAAGAATAGGCCTATGGTCTATAGTTTCAGATTAGAAATTAATACGGAGAGAAGACTATCTGGGAGAAGCAGGCTTAATACCATAAAGATTCTCCGGCTCAACTCTTTTTCATCCTCTTGTGAACAGAGAGTCAGAACAAACAATGGCCATAAAAGTAGGGAAAGCTAAACAAACGATAATTTTCTTTTAAACATTTTTGAAATAGAAAGTTTTATGCGGGAATTTATGTTTTTCTGTCATATATTTTCCAATAACATTGAATTTTTTCTCTTTTACTATCCAGGGCTGTAAAATTTTCATTAAAATGCATGCTACTGTATACAGAGAGCTGTGTAGATGCTGAAATTGTTGAATAAGTAAAGCAAATAGATTGCAGCACTCGGCACTCGTCGAATCTGAAGGAATATTTCATTGTACATATTTAATATGCACTCGGTATAGAAAAATTGCATAAGTCTGTGTATGGTGTGTGTAGTACCTAATGCTATTTGTTAGAAAAAGCTCTGTTATATGCTCCAGTAGAAGAAAAATTGTATTTTCTTTTTTATCTCTAGGGCTTACCTTTCATAACAGAGGACTTTAACGTCTTTGCTGTTGGTTGGTAGGGAATGAGAGAGCTGGAAATTCTTCTATCACATCACTCAGCGAGTTTGAGCTAAAGAAACGTGTGATTTTTTGTATGAAGAAGCATTTTAAAAGTGCTTAGTCCCAAGAGTCATTCTCTTGTTTCCTCGCCTTCTTCACTAGCTCTCTTACTCATCCTCAGTCAGTTCAGTTCCGTTTGAGTGCAGCGAGGAAAAATACTATTCTCGTCATACCTAATAACAATATCCATATCTAAAACCCTTTTGGTTGCATGAAGCAGACACGCTACTACTGCTAGGGCTATTATTATCACTCTTAATAGTATGTTCTGCGTATCTGTAGGAGAAGTGCATTGGAATCTGCATTTGAAATTGGGATACATCCCATAAAGTACATGAACACATAAAAGTATGCCTAATCTTTATGGATAATGCACTTGCTCACATTAACTATAAGGACTACAAGGGTTTAAGTGCCTATCTGATAGCATTGCCTATATGCTAAGCACGGACTCTATCTTTTCTTTTTAGCTACATTATGAAGAGGAACGGGGAGATAAGATGAGGTTGTAGAATGTGTACTCTAATCTAATGTTGAATGTAATAATGTAATGTAATGTCAGAGGAAACAAATGATTGGGATGCATGCGTCTCGCCTTCCCTCAACGAAATCTTTTTTCTCCCGACTCCCTTCTCCCTACGTACTCAACTAAGCTAACTAAACTGAACTTTACTGTGCTAGGATCATTGCAACTTATAACGACCATTCTTCCCTCATAAGGCTAGACAGATAGTAGCTCCACTTCATTCCAAAAGAAAGTAAACAGGAGTAGAAGAGAGGAAACAAACTAGCTGAACACAAGAAAAGAAAACAAGAAATTCAATGAAGTTGCTCGATAAGATTTTATAGGATGCGATAGAAGAAATAAACCCTTGACGATATACACTCTGTGCTCTAGATTCAACATCTTTACAAATAACTATATTATTATGTCCTTTATATAGCATGATAGAAATCATTGGCACTCTCGTACTAGTTTTCTTATTCTACCTATTTACTGTATAGAGTGCTATTTATTATCTGCAGTTCCTTACTGTTAAATTCATTGCTTAGAAATATGATGTGAAGGTAGTTGATAGGGTGTTCATCTCATCCACATATTAGGAGCATATCCATCTATGCAACACTTGCAATTGAATTCCAGATATATTATTTGTAACTGTAATACGTATAGAGCAAAAAAGGATTCATATCGTAGCAAGAGGTTTTTTATAGAGCAAATCCAGTTACAGCGAGTGTGTACCAAGGAAAATTCTATACAATTCTCGTTTCTACAGGCACTAGGCGGATTTTTTTGTAGTTTCCGTTGTAGGTTTGGACATGGGAAGAATGGGATAGTTGCTATATACGAGGGAAGTCTGCAGGGAGACGAGAGAGAGCGGACGAGGAGTGAAAAATTGCAAGTGAGAGAGGCTGATGATGCGATGCGCTCACATCATTATGACATTCTACTCCACTTGTTCATATTTTCTACCCGTTTTCTCATTTCTCTTTCTGCGTTTTGTCTTGGGTGCGATTGTTTTTTCGACGAAGGCCTTGGCTTCCAGCTCAACTAATGTGACAGTTTTACCAGTTTTGAAGTGAAATGAAAAGGATGATATTGCATGAAAAGGATCTCCTCAGAATGGCACATACTCTATATGCAGTATCTCCCTCTGCCTCGTTTCTACCACTGCAAGTCTTAGTTGAAGACAGCCAGAGTATGTATATCTATGAGAAGCTGGCAGGGCCTACTTTATCGTGGTGATTGGCGATGGTAGGAAAAACTGAAAAAGCAAGCGTCTCATCTCAGCCATGTCCCTGTCACTGCAATAATAATCCTTGTCCTCTCTGCCGCTCTTATCTTTGTCGTTATTTCATATTTTCATATCACGTTATGTATATTAAGGTGATCATTGTCAGTTTTAGACTCTTCAATCCAACGCTCATGTATGTATGCATCTCACTATAATTTCATTATACCACTATACATATCCGCCCACTGTACACTTCAGTTCAGCCATTTCTTCATACTCTTTTTCTGACGCCGTTCCACCACGACGTGGCTAATGGCTAAGCCTTTTCTAATTCTGAATGTATTTCATGCGTCAGTGAGGCATGACTTATTTAGCTTGCTCTTTGTAGACGCTCACTCAATTTTACTTGATTTTATTGGATTACAAGTTCATTATGTCAAAGAATGTTCTTCATCTTGCTTTTCCTAACACATAACTTTTTTATTACATATTTCACATAAATAAATGAAATTGGAGAGGATTATCTGCAATAAGAATGTTATCAAAATTATTTGCTTTAAAACATATCACGTTCGTATCATTGCACAAAAAATAATATATAAAAAAAGTTTTTGTTTTTACTTATTATAAACTGAAGTCTTTTGTAGTATCTGAATAATGATTTTGAGGAAAAATACTCAGACCTTTTAATTCATCAACGGCAACTAAGTTACGACATTATGACAATGCAAAGAAGTAACATCGCTGAATGACAATATTGACAATACTAATATCGCAATTTTCCATCATACAAATTCCGGAATAATTTGAAGTTTATATTTTAGAATTATTCTGTAGTAAATGTCTTTAGATTTATTAAAGGCAGCTACTATGTCGTAGCAATGAAAAGTCAAAGCGAGTCCGAAGATGATACAAATAACTATGTATAGGTCTCTTGATTATGTGCTGTATCGTACTGTTTGGGTTTTTAAATTGTAGTATAGCAATGAAATGTATGGTTGTAATTCTAAATTATCTATATAGAGTGTGCGTATAGAAAGATATGGTATTATTGGAGATCTTGGTTGTTTTTACTTTAGTTTGAGTGGATGTATTGAGTCGAACACCCTAGAGGCTTTCGGCATGAAGGCAACTACAGAGAAGAGAAGAAAAGCTGAGAGATAGCTCAGAGTGATTCTATCCTTTGGTAATTGGGCAATTTTTCATTCTCTGACTGACCGCTTCGGAAAATAAGACATCATCGTCTTTCGCCCAGTTTTTCACCTTGCTATGTCTGAACTGCGTTCATGAAAACACTTGAGGTACCCACAGAGACATGCCATAGCAGCTATAGCTCGGCATTAGCTCTCCGCAGAAAAACATTTGGTTGGTTTGGCTATGTATTATAAATACTCCTTGCTTGCCATCAATTCATAGTCACAATGTAACAGCTTAAGTCAAAACAAAAGCAGCAGTCAGTGCTTAGAACGATTGCCGGTGTAAAAAAACTCTCTCATTTTCTATAGGAACAGTTCAATCAACTGCTATATTCAATTGAGTCTGTGGTAAAGACGGGACAGGTTGGAGCTCATGTAGTTAGTGATGGCGCATTTAGTTAGAGGATTCGTGATTCCGAATGTTCCCAAGCAGAAGCTGAACTGAAGACTATGGTATTTTATATTTGCTCTGCTTGGTCATCATTATGCACAACTAAAGTAAAGTTGTATCCTTTGAAGTTCATATTACAAGAATAGTCCTTTGCACATAGTTGAGGGTATGTAAGGAGTGATTCCAGAGTTTCTTTCATCAGGGCACAAGAAAATGTCTGTAGGATGTAAAGGAAGCATATGAGAGTCTCATCATCATCATCATAATGTCCTGTTTAGGCACGCTCTCTGTTTGACTTGTCAGATAATGATTCATACATGGGGCATGTTAAATGCTGAACTTTTTGAAGTTGGTTTAAGTTGTTGGCGGTTGGGTCCTTGGTACATACCGTCAGAGCATTGGACAGTTTAATAGAAGATGCTCTTGCAAGAGGTTCTGATATTTAGAATTCGGGACAGATACGTGAATATTAGAGCAAGAGTAGAATGTAGAACTGTTTTTATAGCAATAAACGAGACGTATAAATTTTTTTGAAAATGATAGTTGTATGCACATTGGCTGAGACTTAAGAGAGGCAGGAGGCCACGTTTTGAGCATTACGTGAAGGTATTATAAACAACACAAAGTAATATCCTTGCTCTCTCTCTCTCTCGCTGTTGTGCATTAGGAGTCGTTGAAGATAAAAAGAGAAGAGAGGAAGTAGTGAGTTGGTAATATTAAAGGAGTTGGATGTTGTAATATCTATTTCATGACGGCAAGTCTAATATGTTGGTCAGAGAGAGAGAGAGAGGGCTGAGAAGAAGCGTGATGGCGATTAGATCGATTTTGATATTCTTATGATATGTTGTAGTGTTCTGTGATGTTAATGGTAATGCAGTATTATGTAGAGATGATGTCTGGCATAAAAACAAATGTAGTGATAGCATAGACTCCTCTTCCCAGTCATGTAGATCCAATTTAATAGTGTAGAGTCTAGTGGATGTTTAAGATCGTTTTGTGCGTTGTCTGCATGTGATGCGAATGGTGCTCAGCTCAGATCACAACAGAAGATCACATCAACTTGAGGAGCTATTAGAGTGGAGGATGCCTTGGCTTCAGTTAACTTACATAACTTATCCTTTAGTTTCTACTTTGTAGTTGATGTGTGTACAAAACCCAAGGAGTTCGTCCAGTTCACAGACAGACAGACACACACTTTCCTTTTTAAAGGCACGCAAACGAGTTGGGAATAGAAACGGGAAAAGGAGTCTGGGCTACCCAATTCGGCCGTGGCACTGCCCTCCTTGACATGCCCCGGCTTTGCTGGCCTTACTTATTATGGCTACATTTTATATAAGAGTCTATACGGAGGATGTGAGTGAGGAGTGTAGGCACATCCATTCTTTGACTCCACTTTACGTTGTCGTCGTATTACACAAAGGATTCCCTTTCCATATTTCATTCTGTTCTTGCCGGCTCTAGCCTTGCCTTTGCCACTCGTCCTCTCAGTTTCGTCTCCGCCGTTCTAAATTCTTTTTTTGTGGCTTTTATCAAGATTTCGGCTTTTTCCATGTGTCGTTTCAGAGGTTACTCTCCCAGTACCTTCTATACATAGATAGCCCTATATTTAGATACAATGCTCACTATTAACCCACTAGCTATTTAAGAGCATGTTTTTCCGAGATATATACAAGTGTAAGTGGCCTACGTTGATTTTGGTTGTTTTGTAGTAGTGCCCTACATGTAGCCTCTAAAAGTGGATCTATTGAAATGAAGAGTAAGGAGATAATATCGATTTTACATTATATTTATATAGCTCCCATCCTGTAAATATATGAAGAGTATACTTGTTGGAACACTGATTGAGTTGCAAAGAGAATCAACTAAAAGTGGGACAACTTCCCTTTCTTTTCATGGCATGTCTGCTCTCTTCTAATTCTTCTCCACAATTTTCAGATCCTGTTAACTTTTTTAAACATTGTAGTTTACTCTTTTGTGTAGTCAATTTAGGAGAAGGCAGCAGCACATGGTTGGAATTTGAGGGCTGGCTGTGGCTTTGGCTGCATGGACGTTAATCGAACACACTAAACGAGTTCAAGTACTGTTCGTGATTCCTCGTACATGTTCTTGTGCCGAGAGAACGTAATGATTACAAAGCTTTTTGTTTGTCGAGATAAAATAAGACAGGGTAGCTAGATACGCATTTTTTACATGAATATACAAGTATATCATGATAGGTTATACTAGGGCTAGGGCATGCCTTTATTTTCAATATAAATAAACAACTTGCTATGGGTATGTATGCAGGAGATGTGCTGTATAAATAATCGACGATTTTACGTGTGTTGCTGCTACAGCAAAGTTCTGAGAGAGAAAGAGATGTTTTAGGAGGCTGGCGTGGTTGCGAGCAAATCGCAATTGCAAATGTCATGAGGTGAAAATGTATGAGTTGGGGGAAGAGTGGGAAAGAGAATAGAGATTGGAATTTGGAATTTTATGGAAACGTAAATGATGCGATTGTGATTGCACGGCCACAGTACACGAGGGTGGAAAAATGAAAAAGGTTGAATAAAACTGGAGCTGTATACAATGGAGTGGCTGCACTGCAAGTTGAAGCAGAGTTGTAGAGAGTGACATGACATGACATCAAATGAAATGAAAACAGCAAAAAATGTCGAGACTGGGTTGGGCTTGACCATAAGGGAGAAATTTCTTCCTTCCGAATCCGCGGCACTGTATATTCAATAGAAAAAGGAGTGCTTACCGTTAGAGCTCTCATGCAATCAGTTTGCTGAATGAGTGCCACTGTTTGTAAGAAGACTTCCATGAAATAGCCACTAAAGTCTAACACAAAATTGGATATATTGACTGAGTTTACTCCTGGAGAGTTGAGTAGATCGCTCCATGTCCACAGCCGACTCACTTTTTCCTCTTAGTCCCAAACTGCATCCGTAAAATGCTTTTCTCTCTTCCCCACGTCTATAGGTACCGTGCCGAAGCAGAAACAGAAGCTGGGAGTATTAGAGGCAGGCAGAGTAGTAAAGTTGTATACACTTTTGGTAAATTAAGTCTGGATGTGGCAAATCGACTCGTGGGGAGTCAATGTTTTCTATTGAATTTTTTATCCGAATGATTTAATCCATTGTTGGCCTCGGTGTAAATATTCAATTGAGATTGGAATTGTTGTACGATCACGACCAACTATGCTCTACTCAAGAACTGTAGCATACAAAACGTCCAATTCCTCGCTCCTCGACTTTCCTCTATGAATAGAAACTCTCTTACACTGCATGAAAGTTATTTTGTCTATTATCCCAATTCCCTTTCCATTCTGTTAGCCACGAGTTACTGGAACTTGGGACGAAATGACTATTTCCGGATTGATTGAATTTCTAGGAATTTCTCTGCAGCTTTTACTTTCTGGTTGGAAATTGTTGCAACACAAATCTTGTGCTAAATCACCAGTTGCTTAATTATTTTAATTCTCATATTTCATCAGTGTCACTAATAGAACTAATAGAATTTTGGAAATACTTGAAGACCTATTAGATTGAATATAGAATTAAATTGAACAGAATTATTAAATACTCTGGCGTTAACAATTAATTTTGTTGGTTTTATTTAGCTCTAGTGAAGAAGGGAGTAAAAATAGATAAAATAGTTTGTTGATGCTCTGATAGTTATTATGTCAGCTCTTTAGTTCTGGTTTCGCTCTGGTCCCGTTGTGACTTAGATGCCTACGCTTGCATTAGATGATTTTTTTGAGTTTGTAGGAAAACGGACGATGCTCATGCCATTGCCAATATCACTAACAGTTAGAGTCACAGTGACTGAAATAATGTGTTCCGAACCGAAGCCGAAAATTGTTGAGTGTTAGTTCTGCGACATTAATCCTTTTATGGCGGCAGTAGTGTTCTACGCGTTTGCTATTACTGGGAGGAGGAGTAGCCATGCTAGAAGACTCATGCCTACCTATTCAGAGATTCAAGGGAGGAAAACGACTGAACTCACCACAGTCTTTTACGTGTACTATTCTTACGTATTTATAGCTTTTGGCGTCGTGTTCTTTTCTTTTCCTATTTCCCTCTCCTTTCTTTGCCCGTATAAGACACTGGGCACTTAGTGTGTAAGACTCTGTGTGAGTTGCAATATGTACAACGTGCATATTATGTATGTATGTACATACATAGGAGTAGCAAGGCAGCAAGGGATGTGTGTATTTTAGAGTGCAGATATGTATCCAGCTGAATTAAACGAAATATAAGCGATCCTGCAACAAAGTTAGCAGTAAAAGTGTAGCGAAAAGAACTCACGCTTTACTTAGCAACTTGGAAAAGAATAAAGAATGAACATGAGTCAGTGAAGAGAAAAAACGGTTGGAATTGTAATAGCTGGACGGAAGAGAGTATGGGAAAGTGGTGTTAGAAGAATGAGAAATATGGGATTGGGAAATTGTAATGGAAACACGAATGCCGTCCGTATTGTATGATGTGGTCATCACGTTTCGACACTTTTTCCATGGGATGGGTTATGCCTGGGGAAAATCTTCATTCTTTCCAAGTAGAAATAACTGGGAAACATTTTTGAGCAAAAAGAACGCATCCGAAGAATTCCTTTTCCTTTCTACGCAGTCAGACACAAGTCTGAAGTTGGAGGAGACTTGGATTAGGATTTACTCTTGATGATTTATTAGGATATGTAGGCTAGCATGACGAAGTGCTGTGCAAGTTTACTTATTTATCCTTATTGTGAGAGATGCAACTACATTACGTAACGAAAGGACAGTGGAATGTAAATGTACTTTATTCTGCCAAGGATACATAGATAGAGTATTTTGTCAGAAATCTGGAAACTCGTTATCGTTAGTGTATGTTGTGTGTGAATCTATATATATATATATATATACTGTCTATTCTATTGTGTAGTGTAAGTAGTCTATAAGAAATGGCTATGGAAGTGATAAAGAAAGAAGAGTTTAGAAAGAGTGGCAAGAATTCGTTTATTTACTGTAGTATGCCAGTCAGAGAATATTAGAGTAGTGACTGCGAGTATTTAATGTGTGTATTTTGTGTAGTGTAAGTAATAACAATATGAAGGAGCGTGGAGTGGTGCAATGTAACGAAACGTAACTCAAATTTCACATCACATTAACTTAGCTAAGCTCAGTTCACTCGGCTCGTTGAGAAAATCTAAACTAGATGCGTAAAACGGGAAGACGTCCTTACTACACTACACTCTATATTTATACACTACTCACACTTAGCTCCCAGAAAAGACAAGGGCTGAGACAAAAACACCGAAACGGGCAGAGCAGCTCCCGACCAAGATGAAGGTGTAATTAACGTCGGATGGAAATGGAAGAAAAAATTATGTCTTGAACATGCACTGCGTCCTCTTCCTCCAACTAAGCATCTCTATAGCAGCTTAGCACAAGAGTACAGACAAACAAAGCAGCCCTGTCTATAGGCTTGGAATTTGGAATGCAATACTCGAAATCATCTTGGCTTCGTTGATCTCCTCCCTATACATATACACGGAGATAAATGGGAGTGTTATGAATATAAAAGTTAATAGGGAAGATAAGCCGAAGACTATTCCTTTCGTTTAGCAATTCTTAAATCATCTTTGTCCACGGATGTGAATGAAATGAATGAATGTAAATTTACCCATCCATCCGTCCAAGCATTCATTCATGCATTTTACGTGTCCTTTCATCATTCCTTTCAACACATCTTGTAATTTGCTGTTCTAATGTGTTTATTTTTTATCTGTGCGGCTCACTTGGATAAGAAGTCAAATCGTGCCGCAGGGATTTATACTGACGAAGTGCTGGACGAGTGACATGACAGTCTTTTACAAATATCATTTGGATTAGCGTTTGACTTAACTTTCCATTCACTCAGTGAATATTAGTATCTGCAGAGCATAACTAAATAGATTCATAACTTTTCTACACCTCACTAAAAATTCTTTACGAAGGATTTCTATTTAGGAGATCCCTTTTTACATGTGTAATGCCATAGCAGGTATGATAGATACATGTGTTCGTACAAACTCCTTACATCAAGCTTAGACACTTTCCTGCTTATCAAACTAGAAATGAGTCTCGATTACTATAAATAAAAAACTTTAGTATTTGTAATCTTTTCGAGTCTAACTTGATTTTTTATAGTTTTTTACACACTAAACGGAGTAGGCATTTGTGTCTGTAAAAAGTATTTCTGCTCTGTTGTAACTGATATCAGAGCTTTATTAGTTTTGCTTATGAGTTAGTAGACACTTTCGGAAAAAGTTTCCTTTAGAAAAATCTAATATGAAAGTTTTAATGATGAAAAGTAATCCGGATCATGTTTAATATGAGTTTAAATTGCAGGAGGCCAGCGCAACTCCCAGCTTTCATGATCTATGTAACGTGCTATCCTCTACACTGGTGTGCAGATGAATAAACAGTTTTCTTTCCCTTTCCGCCTGCTCAGTGAGTTGTGAAGCGCTTTTTTCCTCACAATCACTCAGTCCCACTCTTCCATATCATAATTCTGTCAGTAGACCAATGAGATTTTTACAGCGAAAGTCTCGTCTGCTTAAACCTATCTCCTTTCTATGTATGTAAAGCAATTCCGTTTATTATGCCGTGAGTTTGACATGAGTACCAAGCAAATGAGAAAATATTGGAGGGGTTGTGCATATCACATTCATATTTTACACACAGAGATTCAGTACCTCGATTTTTCAGTCTCTCTGTAAGAAAGAGATGAGAATTTTACTATCCCTTACTGTACACATTACCACACACGAAATATGAACGGATTTTTTTATAATAAAAGGATTTGATACGGACAGAAATTATTAGATAAAAATACGGCTATAATCCTTTTAGTTGGGAATACGGACTCAATAGATCATATCAGTTTCATCTCGTGATAATCATGGCGCAATAAGATTCTTAATTAGGTTAAAAGTAAAATGTAATAAGTTTTCTCCTCTCACAAGCTTATGAGATAAGATAAAAGTTATCTCCATGTTGTAAACTCTCCTAATGAGTCTCGAACATCGGCAGAGAGAGAGAGAGAGAGAGAGGGAATGCGTAGGATAAGGAAGAGAAAGAGTTTGAGTCATATTATGGCTGCGAGTATTTTATTACATAATATCCTATCCTGTCCTACTGGTAAGTAGTTGCGATGAGTAGATAGACACGAGATGGTTGAAAGATAGTTATACGTGTGTAAACGCTAGCTTTGTTAACGGTAAGTTCTCTAGTTTGTTATGTTGTTGGATGATACAGAAGGGAAAATGCTGAGGAAAGTAAAGTAGTCAACTTTGAGTGAGTGGGGAACAAAATGAAACGAGATTAGCTAGCCACCTAAGTGCCATCAGTCAGGAGAATGAAGTTGTCTCTATCTATACAAGTGTACAATGCCTACCTTCCCAAATAACTACAGGTATGCATTAGTAAGTTTTCTATTTATTAATAGTAATTATATTACACGTGAGGGCGATGTTATGACGGGTTCCTTTTACTAAAACTATCCAGTTTCCTTTAATAAGTAAAAAGTTGGCGCTACAAAACTTTTAAGATAGTGCGAGCGCAAATATTGTCAAAGGGGAGGGGCTTACATGAAAAGTCGATAAATGCGAAATGAAGTTGGGGGAAAAGTAGCCCAGGTACAGTGTACGTACTCAGACTATAAATTACGTTACAAAGTGTACAGCATTTACAAGGATTTGTACTGTGTCTATTCAGTTAATGGGACTTTGTTTGCCAGCGATTTAAGTTGTAAGAAAAGGACATTGTGAAAGATGCAGTGGGAAGTATTCGTATAAAATAGAGCAGTCTATCAGGAGAAGTATATTAAAGGTAGGGTTCTCGAAGTGCAGTGCACTGGCTTGAGGCAGTGGAAATGAGGTCTGCAGAAAAAAGGAGGCTTTTGATTTCCGGTACGCTAGCTACGCAATCATCCACGGAAGGGAGAGTCGGGAATTTTGGGTGAAAAATTTATAGGGCCAGTGGTTTTGTTGCTCTTCTATTGCAATTTCTGGAGAAAGAATGGATGCGGAGCTATAAATACACACGTAGAGTGTATAAAGAGTGAAAAGAGCTTAGAGGGAAGTGAAGTCAACTAACAAAGCTAAGTAAAAGGTTGTCTTGTATACAACAAGAACGAGCTACCTGTTTCTAACACTAACAGCAGCATATAGTAATGTCTATCTGCTTTTTGTTCCATGAGCTCCTTGGCTGGGAGTCGTAAATACATTTAATACCAGGCAGGACAATACTGATGATGGGAGTGTGTGGTGTCTGAACATTTACTCGTTACTTAGTTGAGAGGTAATGTCTGTACACGGGTAGCTTTTATTTTGTCGGTCCCTTTACTGCATGCCACTTCACTGTCCTCAGATTCTAATTCTCTTTTCGTACAGATAGCTTCACATTTTTCCGTCCTGCCTGGAAATAACCAGGAGTTTTTTCCTATCATGTTCAAGTCCAACTACTTGCTACTACGACGTAATACCCTTTGCTCTTCTTCTCCGCTCTATTGTCAGCACTAGGACTACTGTGAGTGTTTCACATGCAGGAGCATATCTCTTTTCTAAATACACGTAGTAGTAGCATGCATTTTATATGAGTTTATACGACAAACTTCTATTTACTATAAGTATACAAATGGTTTAAAGCTCAAGCGATCTGAAATATTTATTATAGCGACAATGTTTTGTGTGCTATAGTGGGGAATGAGTGGTGGTGGTGTATAAAAAGGGCCAGGCAGAGCTGGAGTTGAAGTATAGCTTGTATTTTATTTGAAGGTAAATTACCTCCGAATCACCCAGAGTGCTCAAGTTGTCAGAGACCACGGCAGAATCTACAACACGGCATTTTCAAGAGCTCACTTACATTTAGATTTGGCTTTGGGATTTGAATGCTTCAAAGAGAAGTGAATTGACGTGGAATGCGCATCACTAACTGAGCTGCTAGTGGAATGGACAGAAGAATACAGACAGAATGCTTAGGTGGAGAATCTTCTTTTGGGCTCTTCTTCGTCTGTCGACTTCTCTGCCCTTCGCCTCCACTGCTTGATGGCTAGTTAAGCCACTAAGCTCTCTAAGCACTCATTCTATGGCATCGCTGAGGTCTTAAAAGCTAAATTATGATGGTTGTATTTCGTTTTAAGAGGAAATTAAAAGGGCTCAAGAGTCAGTCCACGACTCATAGGACATGAATACAAAGTTGCGTTTATTGGCCTGCCGCACTCTGTCGCTTCTCTCTCTATAAGGATAGCAGCCCACTCTCCTCATATCTTAAACTCGAGTACATAATAGCTACAAATGTGCCATCATCTACTTAGACGCACGTAAAAGCAAAGAAGTGTAATGAAAAGGTATGCAGCCTATGCCCTATTACGTATTTGCAAGTGCTACGCTCGAAATATATTTATATGCACAGATAGACACTTAAGTAAATTAGGTAGGCACACTACTACTGACAAGACTATAGGCACAAATATCAGCTAGGGTTTGAAAAAATACAGGACAATAACTTAAAATATAATGTTCCTTAATACATATTAGGTGAGCATAATAATGCTAATTAAATTTCCTTTGTAGTTTTGTAGCAGTTGTGTTTGAATTGTTATGCTGCAGGTTCCTGTTCTGTCCGTTTACCGTGTGTCTCTGCATTGTGTGTACGAATGTTAAGTAAAAAGAAGTGGTAGATGCAGGGCTCGTTTGCATACTCCATTCTCCCATTGTGTTTCATTAAAAGAACATTTTCAACAAATATTATGAGTATTTGCATCCTGGGAGGCCTTTGTCATTAGAAAACTCGGTTGCACGAGAATTTTAATGGCACAGGTTTACGAGCCATCCTAAAACTACTAAGCTAACTAACTTATTTACACGAATACTAGGCAGTTGTTGCTGGTGTAGGATATTAGGAGCTTGTATGCTCGTTAGAAAATGCAGAAAACGAGTGTTTTTAGCTCGCCGCACTTATAGGTTTACAAATAGAATTCCTCTCGCCAGTAAAAAGGTCAGTGGAAAGCCATTTGACACACTTGTGTGCAGTCCTTCTCTTTATTTACTAATTTCTGGCTCACATGGCACATATTATGCCTGGTCGGCTCATATTCATTGTGGCCCTGATTTTCTTTACTCTCGTTGGGAAGGCAAGGGCGATATTAGACACAACTACGTTCTCCGATGGGAATTGCTTGGCATTCATTTACTGAGGTTCATGAATTTAATTATTTCCCAGTCGCAATTACAAAGTCTGGGCAATGAGAATGACGTGCCCTGGTAGTAATGCTGTGCAATTTAAATATTTGGTGCAAGTTGTCGGGCGGAGAGCAAAGGGGAAAGGATTAAACCTAATGCAAAGAACGATGGTAATCTATTGTTCGACCTTACCTACATCTATTGTCATTTATATGTGGTAAAAGTCCTTCCTTTCTACATTTCTATAGTTTTTTCATTAAAAGTATGTTGACTTTGCATACCAGGCGTAAAATTTTGTAGCACCATGCATTGCTATCACTCTGTGAGTATACGGAGTGTGTTTTCTAGCCTAAAGTCAAAGGAGGGAAGTTTAGGAAAGGGTGAGATAATAAAAGTCTAGAGAGTGTGAGAAGATAAGAGAAAAAACAGGCGGTGAGCGTGTGTCGTGCACTATTGTATTTATATTGTATTGCGTCGACGGTGAAAGAAAGGAAGAGAAAGAAGAAAAGTTGATATTATTCTACGTGCACACACAACAGATACACACAATAGATTGGAGAGAGAGGCAGTAGTGAGTGAAAGCATGCATACATGCGTAAACTTTGATATCTCTTGGCATCTTTCAACTGAGCTGAAGCTACGCTCTCTTTCTACATTAGCACAACCCCCCACATATGTTACACTTTACTTTAGACTCAAATTCTTCCCTTTCTCTCACTTTTGCACATTGGCGTTGGCACTGGTGTGTGTGTGTTTGTTCCAAGACATGAAACTTGCACAGTCTCGTGCCATGCTGTATGCAAACAATTCTTTTCCTTTTAATGTACGATTAGGTAGTGACAGCCAGTGCCATTTTTCCCGTTTTCAACGATAAATGTATTGAAATAAATTAAAATGGAGTAAAATAAAGTATAAAAACCCAGTGCAAAGTCGCATGACATAAAAATGCGTGAAGCCATCAACTGTATCTCACTGTGTGCTATTGAGTGAACATAAAACTTTAAAATACTCTTCCATACTGTGATATGAGATGACCTGGCAATGATAAAAAACATAAAACGTAATAAAAAGGAGCAAAAACTCTATCATCTCGACAAAAACACAATAGAAAAGGACGGAGAGAAGCTCCTACTGCAAAATAAACTCAATGCTACAGATATATCGGAGAGAAGTAAGGAAAAAATGGATTTGAGACTTGAGCCAGAGCTAGTGGCTCTTACTCACTCGGCTTCTACAATTGAAAGTCAATGTCATGCAAAAGTTTCAAGTTGAGTGTGTGCAAGGCTTTTGTGATTTTGACTAGTTAATTTCCATATATGGAACGAGTTGATGGCATGTGGTGGTTGTTGATGGAAAAGGAAGAAAGAGTTGCTGAGAATGAGAAGAAAAAAAACTTAAGACCGGTTTCTGCCTTGATTGGCGATGATGTTTGAATCCTCTGTCTGCTGCAGCAGGAATGGCAATGTGCTGACTGAACTGAACTCTCTTTTATTTTATTTTATTTCATTGGAGTAGTGAGAGAATGTTTTAGACATTTCTTTGCTTTGTACTCAACTACACACAGCCATGCACACACCACACTCCTCGACTCTTTTCCCTTCTTCTCGTTTTTCCGATCTTTGCTGATGGTGAGCTTTTCTCATGTGGATTTACGCAGAGTTTGACTTCCTTTAGTGTAGAGAATAGTGCGGAATAGCTTTACACTTTAAATTGGTCGCTGAGTGAGCAGAATTGAAACAATTGCTGCGGCAAAGAAAGAAGCCAGGAAGAATCTAAAGGATTCTATTGTACGGCTCACTCGCAGTAGCAGTAGCTGACGATGAGAATCATTATATCCATTATTCAAACGCTTGAAAAACTTTCAACTAGCCTTTTCTTGTACATTTTCTGTATTTGCTGACGAGAGTTTGTTGGTTTAGGAATACAGTGGCTCGTGGTAGGTGGTAGGTAGAAAAGCTAAAAAAGCTCTAGCTCTTTAATGCAATTTGAATATCAAAGTAGTTCAAATGATTTGTATGTAGAGATAGTGCAGCGTATTTTCTGGCGCACTACTTACACGCAATTCCTATTTGTTTTTACTGACAAGGAGCAAGGAGTGAGACATATGCAGAGATAGAAAAGGAGCATTGCCGTCCTTGAAGAGGTTACTTGAATTTAGATGATGATACTAATGTGATTTGATCCTACTGTGGATAACTACTGTTTCACATTTAAATTCATATATAGTCATTGTACATAGTGCAAAGGCCAAAATCAGGCTCTGCCTACACACCAACAAGGATTTGTAGTATTTTGCAAGGGGAATAAATGCATAATGCTTGTAGGACCAAATGAACTTTGCTTTAGTTTACATTGTGAGAAATGGAAAAAGTGCCGAGCTTTGTTTTGTAGATAATGAAACGAGTTTTGATTACGAGATACATACGTAAAGATAGCTGGGGATTGTTTTGTGAGCATAGTGGAGAGGTGCTTTAGCAATTGCAACAAAATTGATCCTTGATGTGGAAACTGTAAAGTGGGAAGTAGAAGAGGAAAGAGAATCTGCCTGGTTTCATGCCTCTCAGGGATAAAACTTAATCCTCATCCTAACAGAACCTTTTAGTTAGTTTCCATCTACTAAATCTACATAGAGGTACATACACACACTCACATCACATACTCTTTCTCCGTGTATGTAGGCATTGCACTCAACCAGCTACGACTTACTCTGGAGCGACAAAAATGTGAAATTGCTCTGCTTTGCTCAATGCACAGCATTTGCATTCGTTTGATCTTCGTACACTAATTTAAAAGTTATCTCTCAGCTTCAATTATAGTCGTCGAACTTTCGTTTGCTTTGCAAAGTTGAGAGTTTACGTGTAATTACAAAGAGTAGTGTTGGGATATGCTTCTCCGGAGTGCGTGTACACATCAACTACATCCCTCTCTCTCTGTGCACACATTATATTCCATGTAATGAATCCAGCCGTTGATTTAGCTACGTAAAAATTGTTTGTGAGAAAAGTTTCAGGTTGAAAATTGGTTTTCTTTATACACTTGTATCTTGCCTCCCTCCCTACGAGTTCTCGACTCACACACATTCTCTCTCTCTCTCTCTCTTCTCTACTTATGTATGTGACAGGTATTAAATGCTCTGCAGTTTTACTGGAATGTTTTATGCATGTGTATCAGGTCAGGTCAAAATGTAGGAAATGTTCTTTTCCAGCACAATGGGGACAGACACTATTAAATATTCACTGCTCATGCATACTCAATAAGGAAATGTAAAAACTAATCTAAAGTGAGTTAATCCCATGTAATATCCTTACAAATCTGATTCTAACAGGAATACTGCTACACTGCGCCAACAAGACTTAGCTATTTAATCGTAACAACACATATTTTAACTACGCATTTTTATGTCAACAAGGAAAGGGAATTTGTACATAAAAGGCAAGTTTTATTGTATACAGGTTTCGAAGAAAATATCCTTTCCCCTTTTATATAACTGCATATAAATGAAAAGTGAGTATTAGTAACAGGAATATGAACATATGCACCACTACTTAAAATCTGCTCATAGATCCTATTGTTTTTGACTTATCAAGACAAATAATAAACACACATGTACTTGTATATAAGAGGATTCTTTGGCAAGGGAAGGTATTGTACGGCTCTTATACATGTGATGTCTTTTTTTCTTGTTGTCGACAATCATACCGGATTTGTTGTTCTCGCTCAAGTTGCTCTGCTCACAGATTTTTCTATTGTAATCATTTCGTTGCGTCTTTCATGTGTGTCTTGATGCGAGAATGAAACGTGTATTCAGTCCAGGATCCTATTTTCTATTCTTTTATGCTGTTCTGTTGTTTAGCCCGGTGAGAAATAACGCAGCGAGAGTCTCTCCCTCAGTTGGGTTTCATTATTATTGTTTGCTCTTACTTTTCTACTTACGTCAAGACATCTCAAGTTAACTCAGTTAAGTCAAGTTACGTGTAGCTACACAGTTAAGTGCAGCACACAGACGCCTATATCCAAAGAGTGTAATTCTCTTGATGTATCTATTGTTGTGTATGTATGGTACATTTATTATAATTGTAGCTTGACTTGCTCTTTGGGTTACATGGCTAGGTAGGTTTCTGGATTTAGGTTGAAAAAGAGGAATCTTAAGTTAAGCAACAAACGTAATCCTTTTTACTGTGATCTGACATGACATGACTTGACTCGACTCACTCACGATCGGCTAACTTAAGAATTCTTTGGGATGCGATGGTGTAGTTGACTTAAGTGAGGCGAGCTCAGCCGTCTCTTATACTCTACAATTCAAGTTAGTCGAAAAGAGTGGATTAAATTGTCTGATCAGCTTCCCCTCATTTTCGTTTCACCTACACACACTTACCGTCAGCTCTGTTCACTTCATTTCCTTTCGGTTAGGTAACTTGGCTTTTATGGCCTTTCTTGTATTATATCCTACATATATGTAAAAAAAAAGTTTAAATATGTATGTATATATCTATAGGTGTCTCATGGATATGTAAGAAACCCAGTTGTGCATTATTCCAGATCTGAAATTCGTTTACGCATGTATGTGTGCTGCGTAGGTCTTTTCTTTTACTGACATTGCTGCGTACACAATTGAGAATTGTACGTAAGTTTGTTCCTTAGCACTACTTATACAGTATTTAGGGGCAGAAAGCTACGTCTCCCTAGTTTAACTCTACCTTTACTTTTACTTAGAAAGCGATTACGAGACTGCACTGTCTAAATAAATAAATGTAATGTTAATGTCTGTAGAGGCATTTGGTAAATCCTAAGGGGTGCCATTCCTAAAGCCGTTCCCATCCTATTTTATTTTATGGACTTGTATGCAATGAAGTGCAGTTTAGTGTATGTAGTGCTGAACCGTGTAACTTTGAACACTCTGACTCCTTCCATTGCATTGCCTCACTGACTCTGACAGTACTGTATTGCTTTGCATTAGCCAACTCATAAAGATGAAATAGGAAAAACTTGCTTACTTTGCTTTCGTTTCCTTTTGTTCAGTTTCTCGTATTGATGGGAGTGAGTAGTAGCCAAGGCAGATCAATTCCATTCTTACTGACTATAGATAGTGCATGCCTTCGTATTATTGACTAGAATCATTAAACTGAATTACATCACATTGGTTTTGCAGTCAGAGCAAGTAGTAAATACATTTCTTCAGATACCTGTCTGTGTCTATATACTGACTATACGGTTTACTACATATTGAATTGTGGCATTGAAGATGTCTAATCTTTAAGCAATGCTTATTTACCTGTGTGAACATGCTGTTAAGAATAAGAAGGGATCTGTGAGTGAACTTGAATTATAAATCAAAATGACTCGCATCATTCTAAATTTCAAACTGACATTAGTAGGGAAGGGTAGCAGTAGTAGTAGCAGAGAGTGAAACTGAGTTGTAAGTAAATGATCTGGTTTTTTTTTCTCCAGGGATAAATGAAAAGCGTGAATTTAGATGAACTGGATTGAGCACATTAATGAAACGAGGACTACTTTGTTGCTTTTAAACCTTGTTTGCTTGTGGAGGAAGAGATGGATTTGTAGAAGCAATTCCAGATAATGAGTTCATTCTGATTGCTTTGCAATGCATTCTGTTGTAGTAGTGACCAAGTGATGAATTCATAGGAGAGAGGCCTTAATGTTTAAATTATAGCAGTTAATAGAATAGTTAATAGGTTGGAGGCAGTTTATTTAGCCTTGTCCGGACTATTAGATAGCTGTGTTCTAAATAAAAACAGTGCAGATAAAATAAAGACTCGCCTTGTCCTGTCGTACTTGTGCCAGAGAGAGAGAGAGAGAGAGAGAGAATGATAGGACATAAAAAGACACAGAAAGAGGGCCAACGAATTACGATTACTCGTAGGGAAGTTGAGTTGAGATGATAGTTAGTTACGATAATATGCGATGTAAGTATGTCTGTAATGTACGGAGGATTAGATGCTCTGGTAAATATTCTACTGGCCGTGGCTCTAACTAGCTATAATCTTAAGTGAAGTTGCTTGAATAATTTTACTAGTCCATTAATCTAACGAGGAGCTCGTAGGTGAATGTTTATGACTATTTATGTAGCATTAACTTTATGGCTTGTATCATTGTTTTAAGAGAAGGATTATTAGAGATTGACTAGCTTCGTTGAGCGTTGCAGGGCAATTGACACCTGCAGCCGACTGTAACTGCTTAATAGATATTTAAAATTCGACATGCTGACTAAACTAAATGTGTCAGGGGAAAGTTTATGGTTATTATGGCAAACGAGGATATAAAGGGGGAGCGTAATTGGATAGGATTTGACTGTAGCTTCGTGTGACATTAAGATAATATGCAGGTAGGTAAGTAACCCTATCGCCTTGTTGCTCCTTTGCAGATGCAACCTATTTATTTTGCATGTAGCCAACAATGCCAAGCCAAAACAAACAGCAATTTGAATCCTTATATGTATAATTATATTGCGTGTTTCCTAACCTTTTCCTTATAACCACCTCTGTCTATGTAAATACACAACGGAGCATTATACTTAGGTGTGACATGTGTTTGTATTCATATGCCCTTGTAGAGTCAAAGTTGTCCAGATATGGAATATGTGCTGAGAATGATGTCTACTCAACGAGCAAGACAGAGTTGTTCTGCAAGTAAATGGAGAGAGGTAGCGAAAAATGTTCCCTCGTCACACTCATACATACATTTAATGCTTTATTAATTCATTTACGCTCTTAATCCTCGTGACTGAAAATTATTATTAGTTTTATGTGCACTGGCTCTTTTATGGGGTTTTTCCTCTGTACACAGGGGAAATGGTTCTTGTTTTTCATTGAAAGACTCGTTCGTGCTCAACAGAATCAAAAGCTATAAGGATGTCTACACGAGACTTGTATTTGTTTTGGATTTTGGTATGCTGTGATATAATAATATTCATTATGTACTCAACATTCTCCTACTACATAACATGTGACCCTCGTCTGCATCAACTCATTTACTAGTTAGCTCTCTCTCTCTAACTAGAAATGACTAAGTAAGAAAAACAGGAGTGAAGCATAACTGTGCTCCCCTCATAACTACCTACGATACTTTGCTATTAGGAAAAAATAAGAGTAGGAGTCAAGAGTTACTATTTATGAGAGAAAAGTGAAGGAAAGAACAGAAATGTTTCATTTCTTGTTTTCTGGCCAAGGACAAGGGAAGAAAGATGAAAGGTCTGTAGAAATAGAGGCTCCACAACATTTGACAAGATCCTCTCATTTCATTTTTATTGTGTTTCTTCTATTATGTGATATAATGTGAGTGTTCCAGTCTTGTATTACTATCTGCCCGCACTACTAAAAACTATCTCTGCACTGAAGAGGTTTAATTCAAAGAAACTCTTTTAGCCTCTCCTCATCTCATCTCTCTTCTTCCTAAACTACTCCAGTTGAGTTGACTTTGTGTTTTCATTTATGTATGAAAGACGTTTCTTTCTGTCTCGTTACATTGTGCTCACTCTGTCTGGCTTATCATTATCATTCTTGCTGTGTTGTGTACACAGAGAGATGCGAGAGATCTTTGTTGTTGTTGTTAGCAAGGCGATGTAGTGATATTGTAGCATTGTGAATGTGAAGGTGGACGAGGCTCAGGGATTCACTTCAACACTGGACATTTTGAACGTTTGGTGCATTGTGTAAATTGTGCAGTGTTGTTTTTTCTCTTTCTCTTACGAATTGGATGAACTTTACTTGGGTGATGTGAGGGAGGTTTGTCCATTAGATTGTCTCAGACTCCGCGTGGAAAACATGAATCAAAAAGTGCATCAGAAATGGACCCAACAGACTTGAAATGGGTTGGCCACCTCCTATACATGTCTGTATGTGCCTTTGAAAGCTCTGTGCAGAGTGAGACACGCCAAATCCCTGCGGCACTACATTTATTTATTCCCCTTGCTGCACTTCTACCTCATTATTTGTCCTCTGTGATTACCTGCTAT
>JAAAYG020002885.1:6849-22638 GCA_009936455.2 Tomocerus minor
CCTTCCTTCTCCCCAATTGACATAATCATAGAGTCTTATAGTTATACTTATTAGGACGAACAATGATTTTCTGTATAGGTAGATACCTATGTCTAATTGTATATATTATCATAATATATGCTAAATTGAACTGAATTATTGGAAGAAATCATTTTGTAGACTAGTCATTTAACATTCTTCGCACAATAATCTTATTTTCCTATGCATTTAGCTAAGAATCTCTAAAGCTCTTCTTTTCCCGTATTCTTTTGTGTTTGACTAAAGATATTGTTGGAGTATTAGTGAGTGAGTTAGGAAGGATGGCTATGGATGAATTTATTCTGAAATGAAGCCAAAATGCAGAGTATAGATAAAAGGGAACGTTTAGCTCTTGCCTTTTGTAGTTTGCTTGGCTTTACATTGTTTTCTTTTGTTTTGTTTGATAGGGGATAGAAAGTTGCGGCTATTTAATTCCCACTCACAGATTTGCTACATGAATATTACGTGTTTAGACTTCAGAGTGCATAGTAGTCCTGATAGCTCGTGCAAGTCCACTTCAATCAAATTCATAGTCAAGTCTAGTGAAGCCAAAAAGCCAAAGAGTCCAAGTCAAGAGTCACTCAAGCTCTCTGGCAGTGCCAACTCTTGTGATTTATTTCCTAGCATGCATTTCCCTTTTGGTTTGTGAAAGATTCACGTTCGTACGTGTATGTGGATATGTAAAAAGGATTTTTTATTGAACTATATTAGATTAGGAATATAAAGTTACGTAAGTAAGCTAACGATATGACAAAACATGGAGCAATAGACACATAAGATGAGATGAGGGCAATGCTGCAAGTGAAATAAGTCATTCAATCTTCAATTTTGCCTATCTCTTGAGTCTTGATGTCTGTATGCATAAGTAGGGATATTTTATGTGAAGACTCATGCCATGACCATATGCAGATTGCTTTTATGTACACAATCAGTCATGTCAAGTCAATCCAAGCCAAGTCAGCTATTATTGTATGCAAGATTCCGAAATGGCTTCTTTAGTTCCACACAGACTACAAGGGAGTCTACATTTACTCTATTGTTATAATGTTTAACTATATCGGAATATGTTTATGTAGGCTAAAAAAGTAGCTTACTTACTTACGTACGTTACGATTAGCTACTTGTACTTTTTAATGTATTCCCATTCATGGAAATGAATCCCATTATGCATTCACTCGCTCTCGTCGACTCGAAATAATAAGGAGCTTAGCTATTTAATGCGCCGAGGCAAAGATACTTTTTTAGGAGCTGATTTTTATTTCATTTTTTATGTCTTGAGGAAAGGATGGGAAAATCGAGGGAATGCATTACATACTCACTGACTCATTTCACTTACAAACTCTCCTGTAGCTAAGAGCTAAGTGTGTGTGTATGCAGAGCTAAGTGTAACGAATGCTTTGTAAAAATCTAAATGCATAATGTTCTCATTACGCAGGGAGACGAAGGGAACGCAAGGAAAAACGCGTGTGCAGTTAGATACATTACAACAATAACAATTTGCGTATTTAACATTTCTGTTTTTAATTATATGTAGAATTACACTCATTACATATCGTTTACTATGACGGAGTGATTTATTTTCCTTCTACTGCACGTGTGCGCAGCTATAGCTACGTCGTTTCTAAAGGCTAGCACTCACCTGCAACTGAAGTTGTGGATTTGTTGTCTATTTTCTAAGAAAAAAGTCTTATCATACGCAAGTGTGTGTAATAGTTCTGAGCTAAATCCTTTCTAGATATTTTTCTTGTTTTTCAGAGAGTAGCTGACTGGGTAGTTGGTTGATTGCATGGGCATAGAGCAAGGTTTTCAACGTGTTGAAACCATTGTACAGTAATATAATAACTCGAATGCAAATTGAAAACTGTTAGTTGTTGTTGTGGCGTAGATTTGAAGAGCTTTGAATGAGATTAGCCTAATCTAAAAGTCATACTACTATAAGAGCTAATGATACAAAGTCAATTCAAGGCAAAGCTCATGAGGACTGCAAAAGATAACGTGTTTTCTGAATTCAGGAAATTAGCTCGTCTTTTGCATGCCCTAGACTGCATGGCAAACATCTCCTCACACCATTTTCTGACTACACACAAACTTTGTCTTTTGACGTGAATTTACAGGTTGAGCTTTAACTAGTGCAAACCAATCCCAATCTCTTCCATTTTCCAAGGTATTACATTATGCTCTTACCTTAATGTTCCTCTTACCTAATCAAGTTTCAGTTTCAACTTACGCTCAGATTACTATCTTTGTTTACAATGAGCACAGTAACATAAGCATGATAACTATTTATTGTATTTTGTATATATACTTATATGTTTGTGTTTGCTATTATGATCATCTATTATATATTATGTCGTGTCAAAGTGAAGTATATAGAAAAGATATTCTGATATCATTACATTTTGTAATAGTGTTAGGCTAAGATTTATCAGGTGTATTCAATGTCTGCTGTGTATTACGTAGCTTCCAAGAAATTATCTAGAGTATTATATTAGGAGCCGGACAGTAGAGTAACAGTAACTGATATTTAAGTGTACATTATGGCCTAGTACGGTGTATTGGTTTGAAATTGCGAGATAAGTGTGTACATTGCATTAGATTCATTCTGCGATAGCTAACTATGCATTATATACACTTACACCTCGATGCTATATAAAAAACTTTATATATTTACGAGGGATATGAGATATATTGCTAATTTGTCATAGTACAAGTATTGACTTTGGCGCATGGGAACAGTCTTGAGACGATGGCCATTTTTTATACATCTTCACGCAGGAATAGCAAAACTTACGCCTTCTACTTTCATATCACATCATACATTCCATAGGATATTATGTACAGGTGATAGAGTATCATGCGAAATACCTGTAGCTAGTTATTTTACTGATAAATATAGGTAAAGGTGATTCGTGTAACATTTTTAGGAGTTCATGTACACGAAGCCTTGCTCATTATTATAAGGCGTGATATATACTGAATATTATTATGTTCAGGTATCTGTGAGTACAGTTCGACTCAGATTTCTGACAGACTTGAGCACAAGTTCAGTTTCGGTTCACATAATACAATTTTCAATCGCGTTGATTCTAGTGTATGTAGGTATGGAGCTGTATATTTATTTTCTTGAACTATATTTGCTAAAAATGTGTAATTAAGGCCATTCCAATCACACCAGATTAATTCCCAACATGTATTCAGTCTTCAACTAACAAGACAGTTATTTATTCCACGATTTTATAAAAAATGAAAATAATATTTAAACAATCTATCGCTACCTACTTACTGTTATCTACTCGTCGAGAAGGTATTGAGAATTATTTGTAGTTGGTAATGACAATCTTTTAAATCTTAGCCTCTCCGTTGCAGAAAAAGTAGCTTTACAATGACAGGCCACTATAAACAAGTCGTAGATTATTACAGAGTGCGATGAAATAACTCTATCTGACATCACTAATGATTTCTTGAAAACAAGTTATCTGATTATACAAGATTGAAATCAACTTACAAGTGTTACGACTACTTATTACCGCACATATTATATAAATTAGCACTAGCGCATATAAATACTAGCGAATGAATTCAGGTGTAGGCAGATTTTGTATTTTTCTCCTTTTTTTCAACGTAATTCCTTTTGAAATGCATTAATTTAGTATATGGAGCATTAGATATTAGATAATTAGTGCAAAGATCCGTTGAGTACCCCTCCTTAGAGATTTTGGCTCTTGTCTGTGAATTGTTTCTCAGGTAGCATAGCAATCGCTAGTCTGATGAGCAAGGAAAAAAGAGTTAGCCTACAGAGCTCGTATATTAACATTAGGAAGAAACTAAAATGCTAATGTAATTTCTGGTGTACAGTTAGTGGGTAAAGTGGGCATCTCCTGCTTGCTTGCTTACCTCTCTCGACAAGAGAACTATGACGGAATGTGTATATGACTTCTGCAAAGACAACTCTACATAGTTAACCACGCCAAAAACTGACTCGTCTACTAATGCATTCATAATGCATACGGTTTTTCTAACTTACTAATTTTCTGACTGCAATAGATTCTTGTAAACTGCATGTGAATTGGCAATGTTATTATCTTGTACATAAAGAGTCACATATATATAGCATACCTATATATCATATAGGTAGGTATGGCTGAAAAGATGCATAATAATCTCTGTGCCCTGATAATAATGCGATATGTGTGATGTGCTTGAAAGAGAAGGTTTGGTTTCTTTGCGGGTGCGGTGTACAGTCTTTGGTTAGATTGTATTAAGTTGCGTTAGAGTTGGTAGTAGTCAGAAGAGTCTCAACTTATTACACGTTTCTTTAGTCTTAGTTGAGTTTAGTATGGTATTAGGATTAGAGGAGCCTTTCCTGTTGGCACCTAACTGTTCAGCCGCAATTTATGAAAGAATAACAAGCTCTGCAGAGCGAAGCATATAATATACACATAGCTTTTGCACAGTGAACATGCACACATAATTTTATTGTCTAGTCCATCTTTCTCGACCGAAAACACAGAATTTCCTATTTTATAAATTATAATAGCTTTGCTACACTACATTTTTCTCTATAGTGTACTCACAGGATTATATAACTTATTAAATATACTAAATAAGACGGGCTAACGTAATGTGGCACTTTAATCTACACCATGCAGTAGAGAATGCTCGAGAAAAAGGAGTTTTTAAACAATGTTGTTGGTTACATACCACAATGCACTTTGCCTTCGCACAAGATAATTCAGCGACTAACTACATCCTTTTTCACTATGCTACTTTAACTTTTAATATTACATCATATGATATCATAAAATTCTAACTTAGAGTCTCATCAAGAATAACGTATCGTAAAATAACATAACGTGACGTAAGTTAGCGCAACCAAGTGAAATGTATCTTTGCCTTTTGTCTCTTGCTCCTTTTCCTTTAATCCCACTTCTAAGCCTATAAAAATAGTTAATATCATGATGATGAGCTTGAGACGAGCTGTAGAAAAAAAAGAATGAGCACAAATCTTCCTCAAGCTTAAAATCGGAAATAAAATAAGATTTTATAGTTTTTACTAGGCTTTTGTCTACTATTTAGTATCTACTCTCACCAACACACTAAATATTTACCTTTCAGTTGAGATGTTCAAGAGAATTATATTAAGTCGACTTATATAGTCTGTAGTGTTTGAACCTTCTATTCTTGCCTAAATATAAATTATGACATAGTGAGCTGAGATAAAGCAAGAGTAAAGGATTTACGGTACAGTTCCCTCGCTTCTCGCTCACTTCAGACTTTATCAACATTTAGCTACAAACATATTTCTAAGGATGCAGAAGAAGGGATCTGCAATATTCTACACTGGATACTATAAGTAAACATAAGTATAAGCATGACTGCTTACAATAAAGAGCATTACAAATCCTTTGGCTATTATTGTTATCTTAGTTTTATTGTCCGTATTATTACATATTGTCTACGTTCTCTTCGTTTAAGACTTTTTCAACGCTAGCACCTTTGCATTCGTTGTTGTAAGTCAGATTCCATTAAAATCACGTTGCAGCTTGTACGACTCTGTGCTTTAGACACTTTTGTAGGTGTATAGGTACTGTAGAATGCGATATTAAATGCCGACGCATAATTCTTTCTCGCTCCTCATGACATGCAATGGGCTATCTTCATGTCTAGATTCTTTTTGTGATCATAGTACCTGTGACATAAATTATATTAGTAATATAGTGTACTGTTACACAATAGATACATTGTTAGTTCACTTTAACCTACGCCACACTCTTTATACCCCATTCTTTTGTGAAATAACAAAATGATAATATTTCTAGGGAAAGAGAGTGAGGATGCCCTTAAAATACTCATCTCTCTGACACTACACTTACAAAGAGAACAATTTTGAGGTTGTAGCTATAAATATCGCCAAAACATACACAATCCTTTTACATTCATATCCTGATATTCCTCATACAATATGAAGCATGGAGTAATAATAGAAAATTGTGAGTACTATAGAGTGACCTTAAAATCTCCGGTGACTGAGGACAGGAGGACACGACGGACGACGACGAGCAGAATACAAATAACAATTGTTATCCTCCGTCGTAGTAAATAATAATGGGATAGTGTACCAGTGTGCTACGCACGTCTGTGTATTTACTCCATACAAACAATAATAGGAGATTTGAAGGACACAACTACAGAATGTTCACGGAGAAGAGACAGAGTAAACAGAGAATAGCATTGTTGACGCTAAGGAATTTTACTGTCGTCATTTCATTCTATACAGCTAAATGTACAGGTACTCAATTTACATAAATCCAATATTTTCTGTAGATATAGTACAGGTATAGTTCACACAATAAGACAATAGCATCTAAGGACGGAACGGTTTGAAACAAAGTGACAGAAGCGGAAGACCCTACCCTAATGTCCTCATGCCATCATAGCACACATAGCATCCTTCCTGCAATTCCAATCCTTTAACGAACGGCTAAATACAATAGGAGTATTATAATCATCCACCACCATTGCTTATAATTCTATTATATATAGTGACGCAAATAACTATAGTGTCTATACAGGTTCCCTATATCCGACATTTACTATTGTTTATAAAAGTCGACAGTTTTGGCTGTAGGTAGAATAGAAGTGAAGTTCACCGCTATTATAGTCACAGGTATGTGGAGTGGAGCAGTAAAGTCCCGTATCGTCTTCTACAAAAACTCAAGTATATGATGCTCAGAGTGGATTTAATTGAAATAAGTCTCCTATGTCCTTCTGTGCATTGAGATTTAAGTGTGGGAATCCTAATAATGGAATATCATGCATGAACCTTAGCTCAGAACACGAAATACGGAGCAATTACCCACAAACGGATATACAACTCGAATGAAATGAATGTCTATCTATTTTCTTGGTTGTTACAGATAGTCATAATGTGGACTTGGTTGCTCCTTACAGCTAAGAATGTGCGTTAGAGACTCTTTTCAGTTCAGTAGTGTATGATGTGCAATGCACTTTTCAATAATGAACTAAATCCTCGCTGTAGCCAAGCAATGTGAGTCCAAATGCACTTACAACAACAACTGGAGTGAGTATTGTTCCTCTTGATTGTGATTCATTTCATTTGTTGAGCATGCACTCTTCTTCCCCTCTCTCGAAGAGTTTCTTAGACATTTCCCTGTTTATCTACAAGGTAGATTGGTATTTTTGCCTTTTGTTCACTGCAATTACTCGCCTTCCTCCTTTGCGCTGATTTTTGATGGTTCAAATTTAGTTTTAGAAGCAGTAGGACACTCGAATCATGAATCATGGTTAATCAAATCCTCATTCATTCACTATCTCTCTCTCTCTGTCTCTCTGCGTATATCCGTATTGAATTTCATTAAAAAGTCACACAGTCAGTGACTAGAGAGAAGTGCAGTTCATTCATCATCAGACAGATTCGAGAGTGGATAGAATGTTTCTAATTCTCAGAAATTTATGAGATTCCGTTGAATTTCTAAAGATGCTCTTTTTGTTGTTGATGATGGGTTGAAATGTGAGTGTGTGAGTAGTGAGCTTGTTTATGGGTCAATTTGTTAGACCCTTGTTTTGTTGTCTCTCACCTCACGGTGTCTATTCACCTCCTCACGGATCTTTTCATTTACTTCACTTATATCGGCCGCAGACACACACACACGAAATCATGTATGCTTAGAGATATACTGTTGAGAATTTTGCTTGGAAAATGTGAAATATTATTTGCTATTAGCCTCCCTACCTGTGTAACCATGTCCTATTCACATTCTCATATAATATAGTACACATAACTAATCCTAATTACTTGGAAGCTATGAATAATATATAGAGGGTTGAGGCTAGGGATATTAAAGTTGGGAATCGCTCCTTCGTGTCTGACTAAATAACTGTCAGAGGAAAACTGAGAGAATTGAATTGAGAACCTGACTTGAGAATTTGGCTCCTTTGCCTTTTTGCATCTTTCAACTTGGGTTTAAGGTTGGAAGTAGGCAGGAGTTTCTTGCTGTATTATAATCGACTAGTCTTTTAGTACGTGAGATAATGTGGCAGCATTCCTTCTTCGGATCTTTGCCAATAAAATACAATAGGGGTGAATTATTTGAATTTGACATGGCCTGCTTTGCCCTCTTTTACAATTGCATCTTTCCCTGTTTACACTCTAAGCAAATAAATAATCAATTCCAAAAGGTTCTTTTGCGAGACTCTAATTTTTCGCCAGCTCCTTTTCTACTTCTGGAGATGTGCTCAGAAATTATTCTAAATTATCTTTATAAGAACTTTGTATTGAAGATCCTTCGTATTATCTACATATATTATATGCACCTATATGTATATTGTTGGGAAAGAACGATGACCGGCAGATTGAGGTCAAAATATTCAGAAGGCAGTACTTAAGTATACAGAGGCTTGGCCTAAACTTTTAAACTGATTGGCATTGACACAACTGCATCAGATCAGTAATACAGGGTGATTACCACAACGGACGGACTACAAAGCGTAAGTCCTGCTGGCCTCACTGCCCAAAGAGCACTAATGCACAAGTCAAATCATCAGCTCGTGAATTCACTCACTCTTTATCTTTTTGCCAAGTCGAGCCGGCGAGAAATGAGTTATTGCAAAAGGAAATACATTGTAATCGTAAAATGAGATGTCAAACAATCTCTGTTGAATTACATGCGTAAATTATATGTACATTTATATCCTACAGATTGGGAATATATTATAGTCTGACAGATATAAGAAAAGTGCATTGGAATTTGTACACAACTGTTTACTCCTCAATTTGTTCCTTATAATATTGACTATTATAGTAACAGTGTATTTAAAATAAGGTGATCTGATTCTCTTTTCCAACTACACATGTCCACACTTAAATTAAATACTCAGAATTTATTGCTAAACACACATGCGATGCTTTTGTAGTGTGGAAATGATGAATGGTAGTTTGTTCACAGTGTCTGTAGGGTTCTTTAATAGAAAATATTGCAAGCTATAAGGAAATCTTTACACCTTGATTGGTTTGGCTTCACTTGCGTTGCGTTGCCCTGCTGAGACTTTTCATGTTAATAACCTCTGTTCTTTTTTGATCTAGTGTCTGTAGATTATAAGGTTGAATGTATAAGATTTGTAAGCGGTTATATTGGGACACTTGTTGAATCCAATGCTCAAGTGAATGGAAAGTCTCCGCGCAGCCAAAAGTGGAACATTGTGCTCAGATTTTAATTAGTACGGATTAAGGGAAGAACTCTGCGAGGGAAAAGAACAATTCCCAACGTGGAGATTGCAGAACTACTGCACTAGGCTGAGTAGCTTTGAAAAAACAATGCCATTTAGAAGTTAGCAAATATATGTATACATAATATAGTTGTATACATAGTAGTATGTTGGCAATAAGAGAGTCACCGAGATGAATGTCTAATTAAGGGAGTGTCCATTTTAAGTGTCTCGTTATCCCAAACATAAACTCCTAACTATGTTCTTAAACCCCGTGCTAAACTTTTCCATAGAGTGATACACCTGTTGGCTGTGAGAGATTGTTAGTCAATTTCAAATACAAGTTGCAAATGAGTATTAAATATTTTTACCTGCGTTCTGTATCAGTAGCCTATATTGACTTGGGCTTGGTACTCCTATCTCTGTGGTACTTTTGGCTATGCTTGAAAAGAGTTTTCCATTCATTCAGGTACCTCTGCCTGCATTTTCTGTTGATGACTACCTAATTCTAATAGAATTCTGTAAATAACACTAGCTGATCAGTTTGGCCAACTAACCAACTTGAAAATGGACGGACCTACCTACTTTCTTATAATAAATACGCGCAAGTGATAAACAAACACTATTAAGTGCTGAAACAACTGAGAGACAGAGACTCCACTCTATGTTCTTCTATGTTATAAAGGGACTTAACGAGCTGGCTCTGGCTCTGCCTGTCATTCTAAAACCAAATGAATAATATTTACAAAGAGCCTTCTTAGCAATGCTAATACAGGATGAATAGGCAGATCATAAAAATAATGATTTTCTGATAATGCCATTCGCATGTATATTTTTATAAGGCTAAAAAACTATTTACTATGCTTAATCAAATGCAGGCAACTACCTATGAGCACATACTTAAGTACATAATACACTCAATTCAATTGCCTAAGACATTTGCACAGATTTCTGCACCGTTTTTCATTAGCCACACAGCCAACTCTATTACTATACTAAAGCCATGAGGATTGCAGCAATGAAAAATGAAATGTGGTTTAGGTTATATATTCAGAAGACTATATTATAGCTATCTAAGATATATATAGTTTGCTAATAGAATTCTTAATGTCATCATCTTCACCTGATTATTTTTGTGGACAGGATTGCATTGCATTCTTTCTTCTTTTCCTTTGGATTTGCATGGGTTGGCAATGCAAAGTAATTCGCACTAACTAACAAATAGAATCTTCTGTGTCTGTCTGGGCTATTTTTAAAGATACGACTAAAAATGATTAGCGTTTAATTTCAGTCTTATCTATTCTTTTCTCCTCTGTATGTCTGTGTAATGTATAAGTGGTTCGACCTCGAGCGTTGGTTAACTCCTGAGATATACTTAGCTAAGGATTAAAGTGAGTGTAAAAGTGCTCTCTGATAATATTCTAATATCTCTGTCTGTGTTTATATGCAGAATTACATTGTCATAAGTGCTATCTGTATGTCTGTACATTAGAAAAACTGCCTTTATTAACTATTCCTTGAATTTCAATGTATGAATGAATAGTGGACAGTGCATAATAGGAAAACAGAGCAAAGCAGAATTGAACAGGAGGAGATAGGAAAGAGAAACTCAGTTGATTTTACTATTTAGTGTGTAGAATGTCTACTACCATTAATACCTATGTATACTAATCATGTTAAACTCTATCACTGTAAATGTATGCAACATTATTGTAGGCAAAATGGAATGTTGGCGAGCAGAGTTGTATTTCACAATGGAAATAGTCTTCATTTCTAAGTACACATTGAATTCCCTCTGGCAGCTATCTGTAGTACGTGCAAATCTTTGGCTTTTGGCTTATTAGCTATTTAACCCTAGGAGGATTTTGTTGAGAAATGGCTGTTTTTCTTTTGGGATAATTTGGAAATCTTGACATGGCTAAGTGCTTAGGATGTTTATTACTTTGTTCCACTAACGACAAGCTAAAAAATTAGTGACAGGAGCAAAATAAATTCAAAAGAATGATTGCCAAGGAAAGGATCATTGGGAATGTTTGTTTTTTGTACTTTGTGTAGTAGTGAATGGTAGAAAATTGGATATTTTTCATAATTGAGCTGAATGGGACAAGACAAGAGGGATATCATTGACAGTGTGTCTTGGAAGAAAAAAAAGGAAAGAAGAGACATGGCATGACATGACAGGACACGATGGAGCGTCGAGCAGGCCAAAGGCACGTTAAAGACAGAGGAAGGCGAAAAGGCAGACGGAGTGTAGTAGACAAGACGCTATTACTAATAGGAAAACAAGTGAAATCCCATCCGCTGAGTGTTATTTCTCTAGATAGGTAGTGGAGTTGAGTTCCTAGTACTCTAGCTGCTATGTTTTATTGAGAAGAAGTCATTTCCCCATCAGTATCATTGAGTTCTAGTCTCATACACATTGTATATAGCCTGTAGGTAATTAGAAAGAGTTTAAATACGTTATAAAGCCATGTAGCTTATGGCTAGTTAGCACAAGACAAGAAATGCACACGCTATACACTCCTTGTCTCTAGTAGGTAGACACCTAAAGAAGAGTCTCTCGTTTTCTACGTCCTGTCTTATTTGTATTGCAGTGGCGAGTCCACAAACAAAGTCAACTAACCTGTTGTTCTTAGTTATTATACAGTTGATGTTTATAGGAATATTCATTTTTACTGTATTATTGTGGTATGGCACGGAAGAATTTTATCTGTGTACGCACGTTATTTATACCACTAACTAAAGTATAGGACGTGGTTGTAATAGAAAAACATCTTCTTCTCACTGTCCTGCATTAAAATATTTGAATTATCCAGGTATATACAAGAGCATTCGTCATATAAAACACAATTTTATATTGCAGGACATTATAGAAGTACTTTGGCGAGATTGCAATCAACTCAGACAAGCACCTACTGCTCAACAACATAGAAAATCCTCAACCACACACACACAGAACTAGAACGTACATAACCACTGAAACAGAATCAAGACAGATACTAAATCTAATGCAAGGCAGGTAGTCACTTCGACTTTGACTCTACTATAGACCAAAAGAAACTTTCCGACGAGAAATGCACACACATTACGGATTACGGTACTGACTGTTATCATGTAGCACCTCCCTTGCTTATGTTACCTTCTTGTTTAGCAGATAGATACACTTACAAATATTCTCGACACATCTTCCATATATACTAAACTTTAATCTCTAGCAGGCTGCACTGTTGTGGAATCCTTTTTATATAAAAAAGATTCCCTTATCCTTTTCTCAACTCCTCTGACCGATATCAACGATAGCCAACTAACTATCCAAGTTAAATCAACCTAGGAAAAACATTATAACTCTTTAGCTTTTCATATAAATGGATATTATAATATTATATAGTGCATATCCTATATTATTGTCATATATTCCTCGTAGTTCCGTTTTGTTCTTTTCTTTTCCACAATCTATTATTCCTACAACAATACCATAATGTTATGTAGCTACTGAAGAAAAACTAAGTTTCTTTAGATTATTGTGATTTTTTTACTAGTTATTATCCTTTGGTTTTAATAATGTGTCTATCTTTGTACAAACATTCGTTTCTCTCTCTCTCTCTCGACTCGATTTGAAGTAAGGTGAGTTGTTCAACTTGAGTCGAGGTAGATTTGATTTGTGTTTGACAAGTTCATTTCTAAAATATATCTTTGGTTTTGTCGAAAAGAGAGAAATTCATGTATGCGTAGGTCTAAATCCCACTGCTCAAGTTGTCAGTCTGAGCCCTTGCTGTGTTAACGGTTCTCGACATTTAAGAAACCACAAGGGTTGAAGTGGAAAATGTCTCGTAAATAACAGTGCAAGTAAATAGGTGCAACTGTGAGAAATGAAACTTGAAACTGAGCTGTCCGGTGTGAGAGAGAACACGCAAATGAAGACAATAAATGAAACATTGTTGAAGAGATGACCAAATTTAGGTTTTCTAGGACATGTCAAACAAGAGACACAACATACACAACTCCTAAAAACAATCCAGTTCTATCTGATGCTATTGAATTGTATTAGTGTGCTTTAGACACTCTGTAATTAAGTTAGCAGATACTGTACATCCTTAGATGTAGTCATTTTCTAGAAACTTATCGTCTATTAAATGCTTTAGTTGTGATGTTGATATGTTGAGGAGGAAAGTAGTATGTTCGAAAAATATGGGAGATTGTGGTAACTTAATGTCCAACATATGTACTGTAATGTAACATTACGTTAAATTACCGTCAGTTATAATGGAATTGCCAAAGAACACAAGTATACTCTTATAGTAATCATGATAATGAATAAAATGAAGCGTGCTATCTCCATCTGATGTATGCATCCTTGTGTGTGTATGTATTATTATTATATATGTACAGCAGTAGGAGACGACGTCGACGACGTCTTGTTGCACTTCAATTCAACTGTAAGTAAAGTAAACAATTGTTTACATATAATGCTCAGCTTGTCATGGCACTTATGAATGAGTATGAGAAATTGAAAATTCTTAACAGCTTCAAGAGAATTCACTAATCTAGTCACATGAAGATAGCGTGTCATCAATTTCCCAAATGACAATTAAGGTCTCACATAGTTCCTCACAATGCACCAAAGTCCAACTATATAGCTATACTATAAGCTATCTCTTAAACTCATATACCAACAACCAACCAGTACTGCACATTGTAAACTTTGATTCAACATTTCCTCATTATTGTCATCCCATGTCTTGTCAAATGACTGTAGCCACACTCAACTCTTTTTTTAATATCCTACATTACATTGTGTCTCTCTAATACAATACAACAATCCAAGTAGGTAGTTAAAATGGGGATTTCTTAGGATGTGTTTGGATTTTCAAATCCTTTTTCTTTTCTAATAAATATCCAAGCCTCACTAGGCTAATGTGTCATACATTGTAAAATATATGCGTGCAATTGGCAACCATTAGCTACATTACCTAGTTAAAACCATTTTAAAAAGTTTTTGTACAAAGTTTCACCCAGAACATGAGAGTCAAATATTTTCTATCAGCATTCCCTCGTTGAACTTTGCAACTTGGTCAAGTAATAGAAGGGGATTTAAATCCTAAATGGTAAATTAGATTTTCCAATTGAGATCGATTATTTTATTGTGAATGGTTGGTCAGATGAATAGAATTATAGGGATTGAATGCACTGTCTTAAGATTCTATGAGTAGCCTCTGGCAGAATAAAGGCAACTGTATTCTTCTCGATTGGAGCTCTCGCCTTGTTTGTATTGTGAAGGTTTCATTTAGTTTATCAAATCAGCTAATAAGATACGACTTACATATTGACCCAGAACCTCCAGCCATTCTTTTTCCACCTTACTTCTTACGTATAGGTAACTAAACTAAGTAAGGATCTTGCTTGATGCTGTAATACTACGTATTGCTAATCAAATCAGCGCCTTAAGACTAGTATGACGGTGTTGAACGTATAGTTAGTAACCTAACTAGTGTGTTTTCTTTTGGTTCATTCCTCAGACTTGCTCTGTGTAGTCCCTGCATTAGTGCAACCATTCTTTTTCGCGTATTATCAGGATTAAATTGCAAATTGCAATGAGCCTCTAGCAATAAGTCTGCCTAGTTGACTACCACTACCGTCATAATATCATTTTCTATATCTATACGATTACTTACTACTATTTATTAAATGACCTGAGATATATGTACAATAATGAGCAAAACAAAGCAAGCGTAGTCAGGACTGGCTACTTTATTATTTTATCTCTTTAGATAGAAGAATCAAACAAGTATAGCAATAGTCACCTTCTCTATATATCTTTATGACATTCCACGATAAAGAACAAAAGAAAAGAAAAACACGTTTCTGCTGGCTTTTAAATATTATATCAGCGCATCTACTATGATGTTGTTTTAAATCCCTACCCCTACTATACGGTGCACTTCTTTTGCATTCTGATTCTGTCCAAATCCTCACGTTTAATTTTTTGTTAAATACATTTAAGAGTATATTCAATATGGTTAGATACGGAGATACAATTGGTAATTGTCTCATATTAAAATGTTGCGTTACAGCAATATTACATGTATACATAGCAGACGGGTTAACCATCGGCCTTTCTTGAAATTTAATTGTAAGCTAATAGACTAATAGGGAGTTTAGTCCAGTCAAGTCAGAACAAACAATAAAAAACCTTGGGCTGCGATTTGCCATTCTCCTATCTAATATGATCTCCGTTTGTAGGCAGGCAGCTATAATAAAGGAGGAGGACAAATGATGCAATTAATTAGCAGGTTTTAACCTCAATTGGACGAGGTTGATTGTCAAGTGATGTGTCCTACGTAATTTAATATGTAATAGTAATGTGCTAGAAAATTAAGAATTTTCATGTGTGTTAAATATTTGTAGTTCTTCGTGGAATTCATTATAAATCATCATTGCAATCATCCTTTGAAAAGGAGTATACACACGTCTCACGTCATTGGAGGGAAATAATATTGTAAAATTGGAATGTTGTGACATACTGACAATGAGAAAATAAGTTACTAT